>PNEQ01030114.1:0-25105 GCA_003012365.1 Medauroidea extradentata | reverse complement strand
ATAAACATGGACGAAAGTAAGCAGGCTTTCAGTGAATCGTCTATTTTGTTTCATGTTTAATGGCTTTGCCAAGTTTTGCTTTGCGATTTCCAATTATATTTGTGTAAATTTACTGCAAGGAACTTTCTTTATGTTCGTGTTATTTACATTCGGCGAACATAACCTGTCATGAATGAAGGCAAATATTATTTGAAGATTTATTTTCGGTAATAACAATCTTTGTTTCAAATAATGAGGCGTTTAAATTACTGCTTTATGTTGTCATGTGTGAATCGTTGAATAAAAAAACAGTTTAGATATAAGTTGTGCTATGTTTAATTTTCTTTATGTGCTAGCAAAATTGCGATGCTGTTTTGACGTCTATTTACAGAAATTACGTGAGATTTTGTGTGACTGACCAAAACTAACCTCTTCCTCTCAACATTTACAACAAAAAGATAAAAAATAGCAACATAAATTTTATAGCCTTAAGGCTATATTGACAAAAATTGTCATCTATCGGCAGGAAATTTTTATGTTTGGGTATACCAATATTGAGTTTTGTTAGCAACCATCATCAAGTCAGGTTTGTCATAACCGTAGTTGTGAAACAACTTCTGTAGTGGCAGTGATACAGTCATTTCGAATGAAACTATTATCGAATACAAATTCAAAAAATTAATACTTCGTTAGTATAACTTCACATTCAATTAGATTTTATTATTTTGTAACCCATACTCATGGATTCATCTCAAGGGTTATGTTATATTGCTTAAAACACAATCTGCCATATTTATTAAATGTTCCGGTTAACCCAGTAACCAGAACTTCTTCTTGTGTTTAAACTAACCGTTGGTTACCACCCGTTAAACAATGGTTTTAAGACATTCATAACTCGAAAAACACAAAACACTGCTAACCACCACTTAAAATTTATTCAGATGATAATCGGATCATAACCAGACATTGTGAAACTTGCCCTCACCGTCGCAGCTGACTGACAAATAAGAGGAAAGTTGCTAACATTACTTTACACACCGATATAACTCAACACAAACGTCATTATATGTAGAGAGCTGCAAGAGCTCACTCCATGAGATTTCTTGAGAGGTTTCAGTATGTGCTCAACGAGATCTTCGCCGCAAGATGGCAGCAAACCTTGACTAAACGAAAATGGACACCGAGAGTGCATCAACAAAACGCTCACGAGAAGAAGACTCAGATGCTGGATTATGGAAACAGCCGAAATGCACAACAGACCACAAAGGCTGCAGAACAACTACAGGCAGCGGTGCTGGCAAACCCGAGCCTTCCCCGCCTCCACACCACTCGACCAAGTTCGACAACCTATCTCCAGGAGGCAGTACCACACACGACAACCACATCAAAACAAGGCACCACTGAAGTACAAAAATGTGCCGATCTTCGTCAGTAACACGATGAAACTTAGGGCCATAGCAGTCACATCCTAAAACCAGGGAATCTACTTCCAAAATACACTTACTCGTCGTAAAGAGCGGCGGCTAACTTTCAACACATGCTAGAGCTACAACAAGTTAGCTCAGTGGCTCAGGGCAGAAAATATCTACCACTATTCACACGCTCACCATGACGAGCGGAATATCAAGGTCATTGTCAAGGGCCTACATAAATATGTCCTTGAGGACTACCTCTTAGCATAACTACGAGAGAAACACAAAATTGAAGTCGTGGACATTTGGCAATTCAGGCTAAAATACACTGCCTCCGACGGAAAAACCACATACCACGGCACAGGAATCTTCTGTGTCGTGGTGCGCCCCCAAGATGCACACATCCTCACACTCCAGTACCTGTCCTGAACAAAAGTCTGTGTTGAGATGTACAAATCCCGCCCTGAAGATGTCCCGCAGTAAAAAAACTGTTGCGTCTTCGGACATACCAAGTCACACTGCAGCCAAGTATCAAAATGCATCCGCTGCGCAGGCCCCCACCCCAGATCCGAGTGCACACTTCCTGACTCAGAGCCGTGCTCCAACTGCGGGCAAGAAGGGCACACTGCAGCCTGTAAGCAGTGCCGTATACACCAAAAAAATCGTCGACAACCGACGGATAAGCGGACATAACATTCCAACAAAACAACGAATCCCCACGACAAACATACAACAGGACGTGCGCAAAACACTGCTGCCAACTCCCCTCACCCCCTCCCCTAAATAGGCGCGTGAACATACATCGCGTCGCTTGTACAACCAAGCCGACGAGCTCGAACCACCCCCTCCCCCTTAAGTCTCATCACAAGCCCCCAATACACACACGCACATGCATACCTGCCAAAGACAGACTCACCTCAGAGCTCTCTGACCTTCAAGAGCTCCGATAAATACCACATATGTGCCAATTCTCCAATATGATTGCGCTCTTGAAAAAAATACTACGCTGGCATCAGAGAAGCCCCTACAGTCCGTGACAAACAAATACTACTCATAGAAGCCATCGAAACAATGGACTAAAAAAATTAAATGGCCAACCAACAACAAAACACACTGCAACTTTATATATATATAATGCTTGCAGCCTTGTGCACAAGGCTTACGAGCTGGAACAATGCCTGGCCATGTACGGGATTGACATTGCCCTCATTACAGAACAGTGCTAAAACCACAAAACCGTTCTTACATCTGCGGGTATACATTTACAGAACCGACATATCCCCACGAAGGGGCGGTACTGATGTCCTAATTAAACACGGGATTCAACATCACCCAATTAATTTAGCAGGGCTAGAACATACTGAGGCTGTCAGTATAAATGTCAGGAACAATAACACACGTGTAAACTTTACTGCGGCCTACAAATCCCCGCATAAACCACTTACAGTACACGGCCTGAAAATAGTTATAGAAACAGAGCGTCACTTCTTCATTGGCGGCGATTTTAACAGTAAACATACAGACAGGGGCTGCCGGCGAACAACGGCAAACGGTAGAATACTCAACACACACGCTGCCAATAATAATTACGTCATTTTCCCACCCAACACACCTACTATCCTCCCTACAAATGGAGGAGCGCCGAACATTTTAGAAATAGCACATGAAACAACTCGACGAACTAGACTCCGACCACTACCCAGTTCTAACACAATTAACATTCAATGTAACAACACATTCAGTAAAAAATTACCAATCATGATCTGGGATGACTTTCGTAACGAAATAGGAGATGCACTAAACCAGCCTCCTATAATAAACACACCAGACGACGTAATCACACATGTAAAACAATTCTCCGACGCTGTAGCGGACACGAAAATTAAACACACTGAATATGTTACACGCAGACAATACACAATACAAATCTACCCAGAAATTTACTTTCTAATCACACAAAAAGCGCGAAAAACGAAACACGAAACACCACAAGCCACGGCCGACTATAGACGATTAAAAGCCCTGGTTACACGAAAATTAAAAGAGCAAAAAGTCAGAAAATTAAAGAAATGTTATAAATGAAGTCGCCACTAAATCATTAGAAATTTGGCGACTTGCTAGAACACTTAGAGAGATAAAAATGCCCATGCATCTGCACCATCGATTATCATACACATTGGAATTATGTACACGGCAGAAGGTAAGGCTAATGCAGTAGCCGACATACTAGAAAAACAATTTTCCCCAAACACAGACGTAGAAGACAGAATTTTCACGGGAGACACGACACTAGCAGTCAACACATATTTCAAGGCATACAACAAATCCCCAAACCCATAACACTCAGACGGCAGAAATGAGAAAATAAATTATCAAACACTACCATACTTATTACATAATTATTTAATTTCATTTAGCTGCACTTTGACAAATACCCTACGTGTTTATTTGTTCTTAAAATTCCTCACATTCAAGTTATTGTAACTATTTAAGATTTGTATCTTAAACACAATAGACTGGCTTTCCTCCCCTCCCGCCCGGTAGCTTTGGGGGTTACATGAGCGTTAGTGCGGGCGAGAAGGCCCAGACGCTTGCACCTGCTATTTCCACAAAGACAAATAATATACATTTCTGTTTTTCCTAAAAGAAATTCTGAACATAGATAATTTCGGCATCCTGACGCGATGACGAAAAGAATTAATCGTCGCATGACATGTTTATTATTATATCTGTAAATTATTATAATTGCTTATAATTGATGGCTAAAACTTCTTATTAATTAGGGTGGTAACCACATGGTACGTCATAATTTTTTTATATCAGCTCAAAAATTTTCCCTTTACATGCATAATTTATCGTAAAAAATATAACCATTTTTTGAAAGTAGTATATTCAAATTTTTGCTTGGAAACTCCTGAAATAGCACCATTTTGCACCTACAAATCTAAATTTTTTTTTAACATCAGCACAAAGAATTTCCCTTTACAAGCATAATTTATCGTGAAAATATAACAACTTTTTTGAAAGCAGTATATTCAAATTTTTGGCTTGGAAACTCCTGAAATAGCACCATTTTGCACCTACAAATCCAAATTTTTTTTTACATCAGCACAAAGAATTTTCCTTTACAAGCATAATTTATCGTAAAAAAATATAACCATTTTTTGAAAGCAGTATATTCAAATGTTAGGCTTGGAAACTCCTGAAATAGCACCATTTTGCAGCTACAAATCTATTTTTTTACATCAGCACAAAGAGATGCCTTTACAAGAATAATTTATCGTAAAAATATATTAAAATTTTTTGAAAGCAGTATATTCAGATTTTTGGCTTCGAATCTCCTGAAATAGCACCATTTTGCACCTACAAATCCAAAATTTTTTAAACATGAGCACAAAGAATTTCCCTTTACAAGCATAATTTATCGTAAAAAATATAAACAATTTTTGAAAGCAGTATATTCAAATTTTTGGCTTGGAAACTCCCGAAATAGCACCATTTTGCACCTACAAGTCCTAATTTTTTTTACATCAGCACAAAGAATTTCCCTTTACAAGCATAATTTATCGTAAAAAAATATAACCATTTTTTGAAAGCAGTATATTCAAATTTTTGGCTTCGAATCTCCTGAAATAGCACCATTTTGCACCTACAAATCCTAATTTTTTTTACATCAGCACAAAGAATTTCCCTATTACAAGCATTATTTATCGTAAAAAAATATAACCATTTTTTGAAAGCAGTATATTCAAATTTTTGGCTTCGAATCTCCTGAAATAGCACCATTTTGCACCTACAAATCCTAATTTTTTTACATCAGCACAAAGAATTTCCCTTTACAAGCATAATTTATCGTAAAAAAATATAAAAATTTTTTGAAAGCAGTATATTCAAATTGTTGCCTTGGAAACTCCTGAAATAGCACCATTTTGCACCTACAAATCCTAATTTTTTCCGGGGGAGGACACCCGGACCCCCCGCTTTTATGTTTGTGGAGGGCGTATGTATACTTCTTAAGGCATACTCTCCGCAACCCCTAAGATAAGTGCTTAAATCCGCCACTGCACGAATGTCGAGCGTTCGACATTGTTATGCCTGTGACCTCGAAGCCTGGACCTAACTGACTTCAGGACGAACGCCAGACCAGAACAAAATAGCGTATTGTAACTTGTAAATAAGAGAAGATAAATTCTTATTGTTTTGTGTATTGTTTCGGGAATATGTAAACAAATACACAAGCAAATTTGTTAAGACTCTATGTAGACAATATATATAATCGTTTCTTTTTTTAATCCAAAATTTTTAAAGTTCATGTTAGACTCCTAATAAAAGTCAAGGTTAGGTAAGTGGGCTCTACGTCATGTCGACAACGAGGTCATTAGAGACGATGACACACAACTTAGCACAGTGACAGGATTTCGGAGAGGAGACGGCCATAACCTTTGTAAGGAACCATTCCAGCATTCGCCTGAAGCGATTTCTGGAAACCATGGAAAAACGAAACTAGGATGTTCGGAGCCGGGAATCAAACCCAGGTCTTCCAGAGTTAAAATCCAACTCGTTATCGCGGCGCTACCTCACACAGTAATATAAGTTAAACGATACATACCATTGATATGTGAATTCGACCTGAATCTAAGCGTCACTTGGTTAAAGCATAAGAAGGCAAATTTTACTTTTACTGTTTATCATTTATGTATATTACGTAGTGAATAATACACGACGAATATTTTGTTGGTTTGGTTCTCGGGACGCGGAGTTAAAGGTATGAAAATTTGAAAATTATAACTGTAGGCCCTACAGCAAACTTTAGGACTTATTCCTAGTACGAATGTCGACGTGCAGTTCAGTGAAAGCGCCACTATTTATGATTCCTTTGCATGCATATGTTGCTGACATGTAAGAAAGTTTCAGGTTTTTAGTGGTAGGGTGGAAAATTTGAGCATATGTATACGGTTCACGAATTTTTTTAATAGAAATACGTAAAGCGTAATTGACATTATATGAAGTAAAATTTAAATCCGCATAGAATTTACTTCTTCGCATGATATCAAAACTCGTGGTTTTTAAGTTATAATAGCAGCATTATGTAATTAGTAATGTAAATACTTTAAGGGTTTATTTGTATGAATTTATGATCAATCATGTAAAGTTTCCATTTTGCAACAATATCGGATCCTAACTGTTATGCACTGGCCACACTGATTTGCACTACTTCGAAAATATAAATTTCGCTAAAAATTTACCTGGTAAAGTCCTGGTGAGAATTTTGCGAACTCTGTCAGATTCTAGCAAAGAGAAAAAGGCTTAAGCCACAGAGTTCCAATAAAAAATATTAAATGAAACAAAGTATGTTCTGCCACACTAATTTGTACCCAATTTTCTTTTTAATTTTTTACTTTAAAGTGTACACTACCCGCTTGAAAGAAATAAAATTATTTTATAGTGGAAGAAACAATAATTTTAATTATACGTGTTTGGAGATTATGTAACGATTTGGTTAAAACTTGTAAGTATATGTTACCCTTTGATCGCTACCTATGTTGAATTCGCAGAAATCATTTTACAGTAAAAATATTAAAAATTCTTCAGTTGCAATTACTTATATCATCACTCTACACATTATATTCCTCTCTGTAACTACTGAAATGTAACAGCTTGACATAGTGTACACTTCACAGCTGTATCAATGAATTTTGTAAATAAGTTACTGCAGTTTTTTTTTTTCTGTCAAACTGATAGAAAATTATTTTCCTAGGCGCTGTTGTAGATTTGCTTATTATGTGTGATATTAATGTAAATATTTCCTAAACTCTAAGAAAATACTGAACCAGTGCTGACTATTATTTGCTGTAGTAGGCATCTTCTTATATGTCAAGTACTCTGTTAGAAAAGATAGCTGTAAGGCGGCAGACGAGAGCTCAATTTTTCGTAAAGCCGCTACGAGATTTGTTAGAACTCTGGCTGGAATCTCTGCCGACTGCTGAGCCCCTCTTCTCTATTTCCCCGCCTTCCCCTTCCCTTTCCTTCACGGTATTCTAACTTGACGGAGCGGGACAGCGGCTGACCGGTTTGTTACAGGAAGCAAACAGCATGACTCGCTCTTCAAGCAACTGCTCTTAACGGTAGATGCACACAGTGAAAGAGCCGGAGGACTCGAGTTCCTGCTCGGACTAGCCGCTGACAAGATCTGTACTACCACCGACCTGAATAATATAGTGTATTGTGCGTCGCAGAATGGTTAATACTGATTTATGGTGCAGAAATGTAACATCAATAAGCAGCTTGTGACTTTACGTTTGAATGCAGTTGAACGTATCACGAAACTACTTGGATGTGTGAAGAATGTAGGCTGCCAGCAAGCAACGTACGGCTACAGACAAGCAGTAAGTAGACTGTGAAAAATATCAGAACTTACTTGTACACTCATGCACACTTGCACCTTTTACTTGATTTATTTTTTAAAGATCCACTCACAGCATTAGTTGAGTTTCTATTTATTCCGAAACTTGCTATTCGCGTTTAGTTATATTGCTATGTGAATATAAAAAGTACCATTCAACTGCTAAAAATAATAATTTGCTTGCAAAAAAATATTCTTATTTAATTTATTACGAGTCTATATTCTAGATAAACTGTACATCTATCTCAAGCAGAAAGTATGAATTAACGAATTCCACGTAAATCAGAATAATTATTTGCAGTTAATTATTTAACTTATGTATTATAAACAGAATAAGATACCTTAAAAAATTTTAGCGTTCATCAAATTGATTAATGCGATAAAAAACTTTAAAATTAATAATGAAGCAATAAAAACTGTTTTAAAATTAATGATAAAACAATGAAGAACGCTTTATTAAATATATATTTAGTATGAAAACCAATATCTTGGTAACGTGAATACGTTTAAAATGGGACACATACATATTTATTTCATTGATCTCGCTTACAAATCAGGAACTGTATGAAATACATAATACATTACTATTATTTTATTTAAAACAACGTTTAGCTACATGACGAGCTATGTGGTTATTCTTTAAAGTACCAGAAATGTAAAACTTAAACTGATATAAAATCTTTGCAGTAGCTAGCCGATTACTAGGGTTTATTTAGCTTAATGTTTCAGAAGGATTAACCAATAATTGGCTGTTTGCGAAGACGGTAGCTATTATTTGTATCGAGCTATGGCATTCTAGACCGCTTAGATGACGTGGTGTAACGAATTCATTGGTAACATGAAACTTATTGATCTAAACTTCTGCATAAATTTATCAATAATTAAAAATGTGCAGTTACTTTTAAGATAGTGGTTACATCTTAATAGTAAATGTTTTCGTACTGGTACATGTCGTGTAACGGTTTTGCGACATTTCAAACCAAAATTACTTTTAAGAAAGCGTTATATAATTTGCTGGAACAGTATAACTATCACTTCCCGTCAGATTGGAATATATACGGATATTTATACCGGAAATGCTAAGAGATCGAGGACAAACATTTCAGGTAAAAATTACAGTATAATATTATGTGAAAATTTCCGTGGTTTATACATATAGAAACCGATATAACATGGTTTACAGAGTTGTAAGAAGTGAAGTGAAGAGATTTTGGCCAACATTTAACATCTAGGTCTTAAAGGGTATGGAAAGGTACAATGTCAAGTGGACGACTGGTATACTCAGTCGTCAATAAGACCTGAACTACAATTCAAAATTCGATGAGACATTTTTCCCAAGTAGATATTTTATCAGTGGATGTTTATTTACGTAGCACTATGCGGTAGTTTACTTTACCTTCGAGTAAACAATCGAAAATTGTTTTTTAGAAAAATAAGGGCTTGAAACCAAAAAAAATCTACAAACATGGAAAACTGAGCTTTTTATAATTTTAATATGATAATACCTAGGCCTCTATAATAAGCTAATTACAAAAATATTCGCGATTTAATTTGAAAATAATTTTAACATCCGCAAACTTCTCGCGCAGAGATTTTCGGATAGTAAAATTATTTTTACATCAAAACGCGAGTATTTTTTAAATTCGTTAGTTAATGACTGCCATAACTGATTTATTATAACAATTGTATTATTTTCAACACAAAAATAATAATAATAATGTATAGTAATGATAAGATATCAAATAAAAAAATGAAATTACTCGTTATGCTAATAAGTGTTTGTATCACTATGCAAAAGGCCACTGAAAGATGCTTTACATTAGAAGCTTAACTCAAAATGACCAGCACCTTCTTAGTTGTCCCCTTATTTATCTGGAAGGTGTATATATATATATATATATATATATATATATATATATATATATATATATATATATATAAAGAAATATATTTACCTATATCTATATACAATTCACAATTACATATATGTTTAGATAGGTTATAATTACTTTTAATAGCTTAACATACAAAAATATATCATAAAATAAATGAATACACTTTATTTTCAACTCATCAGTTTCACTAATATTTAGGAAACACCTGTATTCCATTCTTCAGCTTTGCCGCGTCTGCGACACGAACAAAATATAAATGTTTTTTTTTTCTTTTTCAAAATTCGTTTTGCGTCCGGCAATTTTGTTGTGCTAACGTCATAGAGGCATCGATGCTGATTGGCTGGCACGTTATTTTATACGCGTCCTACCTTACGCGTCGCTTACATCGTACTATTGTGATTCCTGCATGAGTACTCGCTTCCTGCCAAGGCGACCCGGGTTCTATTACTAAACGAAACGCTACCTGATTTT
Organism: Medauroidea extradentata; assembly: GCA_003012365.1. Classification (NCBI taxonomy): domain Eukaryota; kingdom Metazoa; phylum Arthropoda; class Insecta; order Phasmatodea; family Phasmatidae; genus Medauroidea; species Medauroidea extradentata. Next base: position 14,945 of record PNEQ01030114.1, on the reverse strand, counting down.
TCGCACGTGGGAATTGTTGCAGGGCTTCATCTCATGCCATATTTCTAGGGGTGACTGGAGCCTACTAACTGTCTTTCAGGTACGATGTCCTGTCCTCGGGTGCGCTACGATACGTTCATATTTTGCATTCATATGCTTGTTGTGGGTATTTGTGTTCACGAAGTATGTATTTTACTACAATAATTTCCATTAAAATTGTCCTTACAAACATAAACGTCAGACTTGGGTGTAACTTCATTACACGTTACATTGGCAAATATGACCTCTTCACTTTCTCGACTTTATAATAATATTTTTTTGCATATGTATAAGTGTTTTTGTGGTGTTTATTGCGATGTGTTCGTACGTTGAAGCAAAATACAGTGTTTTTTTTTGTATTGACGTGCTGGAAATTTTGTTAGGTTCATAATCTACAGCAACATAAACATAAATGTGCTGATGAAAAACACGCTACGCGGCGTACGTAAAAAAATGGCCGGACTAGCGTGTGAGCAATGACTTCGTAGAGGTTAATGCAACTTTAGTTTTCAGGAAAAGTAGCATATATACAGTATGGTTCCGAAAAACACTGACAAAGTTTGGTAGGTAAAAATATAGGCAGGCACTGTAGATAACACGTTTCGTCTAAACTTAACACTAACGAAGAAATATGACCTTGAAAATAAAATTTAAAAAAGGACAATACTGTAAACATTACTGTATACTGTGGGACTTTAGAAAGCCATAGCCAATTACGGGGAACGCTTTTCACCCTTCTAGTAAAACAAAGTATGTCACCCTCTTATTGCGTACCAATACTTTACTGTCAGGAAATTGTAGTATTTGACGTCGGTCTATTGAGCTATGTAACTTACATAACAAAAATTATCCTCTTACTGCTACTGTCCGTAGAGGACCAATTGTTTTAGTAAAAACGCACTTAAGGAGGTATTTTCTTGAATAATCAATGAACGTGAGTTTTTTTGTTAACCTTTGGTATGCGTTCTGTGGCAAATTTGCATATTCTTTTTTGGTTTTATTTATAACAATCCAAAAAATCAGTTTCCGCTGCAACTCATTTAGCATGCAATTTTACCGTGTATCTGAAACTAAGTTTGCGAATAAATTAAAGATAAAAGTACATAAATAGGCAACTGAGGAGATTCGTGTCGCTTCAAAGGTTCAATTACACTAGTAAGAATTATGATGCTAATCATGAAAGTTGAGCTAATATCCTTTAAAAACTGATTTTTTTTTGTATCTGGGGTCTGGATAGTGTCGCCAATCTAGCCACCGGTGTAACTGTGTGCTGACTGTCTCTGCGAGTGCAGGGAGGTGCATTTGCGGACGAAGTTTCCCTTACTCGCTGCGTGTTTGTGAAATCAAACACACCCCGACACATTAGTTGCAAATCATTGTAACTGACAGCAGGGCACATTTATCAGTTTCAGCTGCGCTCCGGACTTGTATATAAGACTGGAGGAGGGTTGTTGCCATAGTTAATATAGTACGTGCTTGTAATTGGCGAAGAAGTGAAGCTCCCTGTTTTTTCCCGGAACTCACTACGTTCGATATCACAAGTTGACTGCTGCGAAACGATGTTCGGCAATTACGACGTCATATATTTAGACTACCATTATCTTATAAACTACTGTTGAAGTATTACCAAATATAGTTTAATATATTATAGAGTAACATGATACTAATCTGTCATTTTTGACGTATATAGCAATTACACGCCCTGCAATTAAAATTATTATTTTTCAGTAATAACGATTTTAAAACATTTTGTGCTGGCCATGAAGTCATTATTTTTTCTGACGGTGCAGTTCAGATATTCTTAGACGATTGCACATAATTAAAAAAATAATAATCTAACAGATAAAATAGCTTAAGATTAATAAGTATTGTTTTTACGAAAGTCTAGAAGTTCAATTACAAACGTTCGAGAATCGTGCATTGCGGGTTCAAGCCTTTGACGTTTTGTGTGATGCGGATTATTTTTATTAGTTATGTTACAAAGAATTTTAGGTACTGTGTACTTATAAGTATTTTATAAATATTATTGCAATAATAATAAATACGAACTGTTTTAAATGGAGGTACCTCAATGAGCTGTCGGTGTTTCCTGCGAATAAAATGCGCTCGCAATGGCGTGTATGTCCACATAAATGATTCCGTTTATGATCACCACATAACCGACCAATCGTCCAGGGTTTGGTATTTTCAATATTGTACTGCGCACAAAGAAAATAATTTCTTCTGGTTTTCGAGCCAAGAAGGCATATTAATAAATTAAAACTATGCTAATTGAAACATTTTGACATTAACTGTTGACAGTATAAATAATCTTGGATGCAATATAACGTGATATTTGTTCAGATGTTGAACTTCGCATGCCTCGAAACAAATGAAAGCAGATACTTCACGTCGTAAAACAATTGTTAAGACTAAGACAGTTCCATAGATTTCGAAAAATATGAATTAGTAACACCTTACCGACAGATAATATTTACAGAAAAATTAATTGCTTCATCTTGAAACTTTGTAAATCTATTTATTCTTCAGTCAATTGTATTACCATTTTATTTATTTCAACCATCAAATATGTTTTATCATATAGCTAAATAATCAACAAAAATTAACATAAACACATAACCAAGCTACGCATATTTTCAGTCCCTGGGATTCGTACCCGGTCAGTGATTTTCAAGTAATAATGCTTAAATACTGCATACAACCATAACATTTCGTTGAACTGTGTTATATAGTTTATCTCGATGTGTCGGAAACATCAGTTTGGCCATGACGTATTTAGCATTTCATTGTTGAATAACTGAAAATTTAACAGCAATATCTGTTCTACTTCATGCATTTGAGCCGCTTTAATATCTTCATTTACTGGATTATTAAATTTTAAATATAACTAAAGTCTTAAGAATCCGTATAGGAAAAATATCCTTATTCATTATCAGTTTGGTCTTACGCTACGCTGACTTGTATTTGCAATGCTCAATAACGTAAGAAGTGAATCGTAAAATACCTGCATTTTGTTCCAGTAGTTCAACTGAGAAAGATAATTTTTTAACTGCTGTCACATTAAACACTTAGGAAACACACTGAACTGCGCAGTCGAACACACACCACATTAAGTACTTGTGTTTGTGACTTCGTCGCTGTGTGTCGTGAATGAATCACTTATACCTATATTACGATTACACATATAGTAATAATGGTTTCTACAGTGCTCTGTAAAATCATGAAAGTATGCCGAAAAAGGTTCTGATGCGTGAAGACCATGTAGAGTCTGACTAAACAATATATATATATATAAGTACTAGAGTAGTGGCCACTCTGTTGCTGGAGCCGGGAGTGGGAGGGGGAGGCTTTTGAATATTTTTCTCGAAATTATTCGTATATGGTCTTCCCACCATCTTGGTTACTGTACGTTGTCTTGAATCCTAGCTATCATCATGGCTGTACCCTCCATCATGTTTCCTTTTTTTTTTTTATTATTTATGTAGTTGACCTCTAGGTCGGGATGCAAGTATTTACTGATCGTCTCCTAGGTGGCGAATTATTAAGACTTTGGTGCTGAGTCTTTCCACCAGGAGAGCTAGTAGCTGTACCAATCGTTTTGGTTTCGGTGTCGTCTGCTAGATAGCGTTGATGTTGTATGTACCAACTGTTCAGTCTGTCTCAATTTCCAAGTCTCACAGTTAAGAGCGCTACCGCACCTAACCTAACCTGACTTAACCTAATTTGACCTTTCCTTCTAACAAGTCTCATTTCCAACCTTGTCTCTGTTCTTCCTTTTTTTAACCTAACACTTATTTTCCCTTATATGTCTGTCTTACATTACTTATCTCTCTCTCTGCTTTTCTCCTCTCTCCATTCACCCTGCTCCTCCCTCCCTCCACCCTCCTTTTTTCTCTCTCCCTCAACCCTTACCATCTCTCTTTACAGCCTACTCTCTCTCTTTCCACCTCCCTCTTTCTCCCTCACAGATATTACATTTTTCTGTTTCTTGGATTTCTGAGATACACGTCCAAAGGCCTTTTTTTTAATTAAAATATTTGGTTTTATTTATTTTCTTGTGCGTTGATGTGATTTCTAGTGTCGCACAGTACCTACTGGTATTTTGGTTTAAGTAATTTTCTTGTGTGTAGATAATTGCGTACAGAATGTTATTTATTTAATTTTATTGCCTGTATCTAACCTAACTTAACCTAACCTGTTCTTCTAACAAGTCACATGTCTAACCTTGTCTCTGTTCTTCCTTTAGCCTAACACTTATTTTCTCTTGTATGTCTATCTTGTAATACTTTTTTAACTTGTACCATTTTTCTGTATTTTTATCCCTCTCTCTCTCTCTCTCTCTCTCTCTCTCTCTCTCCACACACCTCGCTCTCCCTCAAACCTCCTCCTCCCTTCCTCTCCTACCACTCTCATTCCACCCCTTTCTCTCTCTCTCCACCCTCATCAACCAAGTCATATGTCTAACATTGTATTTGTTATTTTTTAACCTAACACTTGTTTCCCTTGTATGTATGTCTTGTATTACTTTTTTAACTCGTGTACTGCTTTTAAGTATATTTATCACTCCTTCCACATCTCTGCTCTCTCTTCCTCCACACTGCTTCTCTCTCCTTCCCCGCCCTCCATTCTCTCCACCACCCTCTCTCTCTTCCTCTTCCTCCAGCCTCCTCTTCTCTCTCTTCCTCTTCCTCCAGCCTCCTCTTCTCTCTCTCCCTCAATGTTCATCATCTCTCTCAACCCTCGTCTCTCCATCTCACTCTTTCTCATTCACAGATAATACATTTTGCTGTTTGGATTTCTGAGTTAGGCCTCCAAAGACTTTTTTTGTTTTAAATATTTGGTTTTTATTTATTTTCTTGTACGTTGGACTTCGTTTGTGGTTTATTGGGTCTCACAGTAACAATTCGTACTTTGGTTTAAGTAATTTTCTTGTAAGTAGATAATTATATGCAATATGTTATTTATTTATTTTTTTCCTGTATCTAACCTTATTTATCATGACCAAACCTCCTATCGCGGCACATGTCTAACCTTTTATCCATTCTTCCTTTAACCTAACCCTTTATATTTTTTCTCTTGTAAGTATGTTTTGAATTACTTTTTAGACTTGAGTACTGCTTTTAAGTATTTTTGTCACATTTTAGCTTTACGGATTTACATGTGCTGAACCCTCCCCCCTCTCTCTTTACCTACCTCCTCTCTACCTCCCCCCTGCTCCTCTCTCCCCCTTCTCCGCCTCTCTCTCTCTCTCAACCCTCATCTTTTCACCGCTATGTTCCCCTCTCCCTTCACCATGCTCCTCTCTCCCTCCACCCTCCTCTTCTCTCTCTCCCTCAACCCTCGTCATCTCTCTTTTCACCCTCCTCTCTCTCCACTTCCCTCTTTCTCCCTCTGATTTCTGAGTTACACCTCCAAAGAGAATTTTTTTTTATTTTAAATATTTTGATATTTATTTATTTTCTTGTACGTTGGACTTTAGTTTGAGGTTCCTAGTGTTCCACAGTAACTATTCGTACTTTGTTTTAAGTAACTTTCTTTTATGTAGATAATTGTGTACAATATGTTATTTATTTTGATTTTATTTAATTTTGTTGCCTCTATCTAACCTCATATACCATGACCTAACCTTCTACCGAGTCACATGTCTAATCTTGACTCTGTTCTTCCTATAATCTAACAGGTGTTTTGCCTTGTATGTATGTCTTGTACTACAATTTTTAAACTTGTATATTGCCTTTAAAATTTTTATCACGTTTTTGGATATACGGATTTACATGCGCTAACTCTCTCTTTACCTTCCCCTTATCTCCCTCCAAACTCCTCTCTCTCCCTCCCCTCCTCCTCCCTCCTCCTTTCTCTCTCTTCCACCACTATCCTCTCTCGTTCCTCTCTTATCTGTCCCTCCCTTCCTCCTCTCTCTCCCTCTCGGATTTTACATGTCGGTTTTCTGTATTAGGCTTCGTTTAAATATATGGTTTAAAATTTTTTTTCTTGTACGTCGACCTTTTGGTGTGGGATTTCTAGTGTCGCAGAGTAACTTTTAGTACTTTGGTATTTTCTTGTATGTAGATGATTGCGTTCAATATGCTATTTATTTTATTTTTTGACTGTAGCTAGAACTTTGGAATACTATTCGTGTTAAATTTCCACTGAATTTTTTTATCTGAATCTAAAATATCAGAGGTTTTTCCATAGGTGTCAGAACTATTGTATACATAACATTATCGAGCTGTTGTGAGACATCGGGTCTGCTGTATATCTATAACTGTCCACTGCGATGTGGCGATGTTCCTTAAACAGTTTCCCGATGTAGTCTTAGGGAGTATCGTGATTTTCTTCGGTAGCCTCCTCGTCACATTGTTAATTCGTGTAGCTGTCAGTAGTGTACCAAGTCTCTCATCATTGTGATCTTCTAGCAGTATGGGCGTTTCATTAGGTTCTATACCTTGTCTAATAACAACGTTTCAGCTTATTGTACAGTCTTTTTTCAGTGTAGTCAGGATACAAGACACTTTCGGAGAGATGTTTCATCACATTACTAACGTTCGATACATTTTTGCTAAGGAATAGTATGCTGCAATGATATAATTTAAATATTATCTGTATAATAAACACGTGTTACCTGTATTCAGAGTATCCATATGGTAGAGTGTTGACTCCGTCTTCGCACACACATGGCTTGTCGTCTAGCCAAGTAAGCGCCAGTTTGTTGCTACACTCGTAAAATAGTTGCTTCTTTCATAATCTGATTTTATGTACAGTTACTCACATAATCTTCTCTCTGTTCAGAGCCCTGATATAGTCTTCGAAAGTAATTTCCCTTTTTATCACACATTTCTGGATTCCTTTAGCCTTTTTACATACATTTTCACAGCACTTGTACGCGTATATCTTCACACGCCGCCTACAAACTCAGTTACAAGTTACAGGCACGCCGTTACATTCATCTTTAAATTAGTATATAACTTTTTTTTTGTTTTAAGGCGCGTAGCTTGGATGTTCGACAAATTAGGCTGATGTATTGAATTCATTCTGGAAGTTAGTATCGATGAACATGTCTTGGTAAAAGTCGCCTGTTCGTATTTCATAAATGAAACTGTCAGTGTCCATGTAGGCCAACTGCAAGTCATCACCGTACTTAGCCTTCATTATATCATAATGGAAACAGTACAAGAGCATCTTCGACAGGTCTAGTACAGCAAGAATGGGATAGATGGGCTTATCGAAGAAGATTGCTTCAAGCTCAAGTTTCACAAGTGACAGGTTTTCTGAGTAAATATTTCTGTCTTCGACGGCAGTTTGTAGGAGTTAGTCCGTAGGAGTCAGAGAGAAGGGGAAGGTGAAGAGAGAGATAGCACATGTTAATCCGTATAGCCAAAAACGTGATAAAAAAACTTAAAGGCAATACACAAGTTAAAAAATGTACTACAAGACATAAATACAAGGCAAAACAAGTGTTAAGTTAAAGGAAGTATGGAGAAAAGGTTAGACATGTGACTGGGTAGGAGGTTTAGTCATGACAGATAAGGTTAAAATCAGGGGAAAAAAATGAAATAAATAACATATTGCATATAAATAAGTACTTACAAGAAAATTGCTTAAACCAAAGTACGAATTGTTACTGTGTGACACAATAAACCACAAAACAAGTCAAATGTACAAGAAAATAAATAAAAACCAAATATTTAAAACGAAAAAAAGTCTTTGGAGGCCTAACTCAGAAATCCAAACAGCAAAATGCATTATCTGTGAGGGAGAAAGAGGGAGGTGGAGAGAGAGGAAGGTGGAGAGAGATGATGAATTTTGAGGGAGGGAGAGACGAGGAGGGTGGCGGGAGAGGAAGAGAGAGAGGGTGGTGGAGAGAATGGAGGGTGGGGAAAGAGATAGAAGCAGTGTGGAGGGAGAGAGAGCTGAGGTGTGGAGGGAGTGATAAATATACTTAAAAACAGTACACGAGTTAAAAAAAGTAATACAAGACATACATACAAGAGAAAAGACGTGTTAGGTTAAAGGAAGAACAGAGACAAGGTTAGACATGTGACTTAATAGAAGGACAGGTTAGGTTAGGTTAAGTTAGGTTAGGTTAGGTACAGGCAAAAAATTAAATAAATAACGTACTGTACACAATTATCTACATACAAGAAAATTACTTAAACCAAAAGTACCAGTAGGTACTGTGCGACACCAGAAACCACATACTAAAGTTCAACGTACAAGAAAATAAATAAAACCAAATATATTAATTAAAAAATAAAGGCATTTGGAGGTGTATCACAGAAATCCAAAAAAAACAGAAAAATGTTATATCTCTGAAGGAAAAAGAGGGAGGTGGAAAGAGAGAGAGTAGGGTGTAAATGAAGATGATGAGGGTTGAGGGAGAGAGAAATAAGAAGGGTGTTTGGAGAGAGGAGAACAGAGAGAGAGATAAAAATACTGAAAAGTGGTACACGAGTTTAAAAAGTAAAACAAGACAGACATACAATGGAAAATAAGTGTAAGATTAAATGAAGACCAGAGACAAGGTTAGAAATGAGACTTGTTAGTAGGACAGGTCAGATTAGGTTAAGTCAGGTTAGGTGGGTTAGCACTCCTAACTGTGAGACTTGGAAATGGAGACAGACTGAACCATTAGTACATACAACACTAACGCTATCTAGGAAACGACACCGGAACCAAAACAATTGTTACAGCTACTAGCTCTCCTGGTGGTAAGAATTAGCACCAAAGTCTTAATAATTCGCCACCTAGGAGATAATCAGTAATTACTTGTAGCCCGATCTAGAGGTAAACTACATAACTAATAAAAAAAAGTAAACAAGATGGAGGGTACAGCCATGAGGGTAGCTACAAATCAAGACAACGTACAGTAACTAAGATGGTGGGAAGACCTTATACGAATAATTACGAGAAAAATATTCTAAAGCCTCCCCCCTCCCGCTCCCGGCTCCTGCAACAGAATCGCCACTACTCTACTACACACACACACACAGATGTATATATATATATAAAATAGTATTTTATACGTATATATGTATATATATATAATTTATATTATAGCATTATACATGTCTTCAATAAAATCATAATGACATCAATAAACATCCCACGTAGCAAAACACAAATGGCCCATAGGTGGCACGATTGCATACGGCCAACAGTGCCACAAGCATACCATAAGCGGCATCCACTCGTGTGCCACGTTCTGGTTACTGCGGTTATGCTCCCGGCACCATCAGCGGGCCACAAGCTGCATAAGCGGCCCACAGGCTTTCTGCTTTCCTACAACCGTAAGTTGGCCATCAGCGGTTAAGTGACAGCATAAAGACTGTAAGCCGCCAACATGCCACTTGTGGGCCACTTGTCTACCAACTGTTGGCTAACTGCTGGCAAGCTGCTTGTAACCCAGTAACAGGCCCCCATGGCCCGCTGATGTGCTGCTCATCTACCAACGGTTGGTTAAGTATTGGCAAGCTGCTTGTTAAGTCAGTATCAGGCCACTTATGGCCCTCTGATGTGCTGCTCTTCTACCAACTGTTAGCTAACTGCTGGCAAGCATTCAATAAATTCTAACCCTTAAACAGATAGAAGATCCACATGGAAATAAGCATGAAATTGATGAACATGTTGCTAAATACTTAACTTGTTAAGCCATCTAATTTATTGAAGAATCTTTGTTTCAGTCATATTTCCCTTGACATTTTTACTCCAATTCACTGCATTAATCTCTTAAATTGTTACACTGGATCTTTCAGCACCAATCGTAAGAGCTCTCTAAAAATCAGCAAATTAAAGTCAAATCAGCAGTATCATATAACTCATTTACCAAAAGGATTCACGATTTTCTGCCTACTTCATATGAAGTGCGCAATACCCAAATACTTAAGGCAATAATATTTTATAAAAGTACCACAAACTGCACCATATGTCTTAAGCGGTAATTGCGGTGCTATAATACTTATAGTTAGGATGCCACAAATTGGCCCCATAAGTATGCAGCTTACATGATTCTAACAGTTGACAAACAGTTGGGATGCCACGAATGGCCCACAAGATTGCCGCTTGTGTAACCCCGGCAGTCTCTGACTGTTGGTAAGCCACAAATGGCCCATAAGTGTGCCGCTTACATGTTCCCAGTAGTTGAGCTGCCATGACTGGCCCACAAGTTTGTCGCTTGTATAACCCCAGCAGTTGGCTGGCCACAGATGGCCCACAGGCTAGCCAAAAATCATTTTGCCACATTTGGCACTCCGCATTTGGCCCACAAGCTAGCCTCTTGAGGAATTCCTTGGCCGCTCATTAACAGCTTGTCCCAGCTATTTACCAACTGTTGGCCAACTGTGGCATGCTACGTGGGATTGTTATTTTTTACTTGTCAAATACCTGTTAAGTACATACAAACGTATATGAACGTACGCAATTGGAACACAATCGTCGGAGAAAATGTAAAACGACAGAATGTAGGTTCCGAAATTTTTTATTGGTAGGTGTTTGTTTTAAGTAATAATCTTAGTTGAAATAAATCAAGTTCGAAATAGAGCGATATTACTAGCGGACATAATCTAAAATGTCAAGTTGTTAAATGCTACTTTCTCTTTACGTCTTGAGGGCGACTTAACCTATAAAATAGTGTTTAATTTCTACCACTTTCTGTTCATTAATCCTTACAGATATACATAACTTTACATGGGAAAAGCTGCGCATTGCCGAGAACAACATTCGACGTATTGCAGACGTTGCAGTTAAGTGACAGTGCTTGTGAAGTGGCCGGCGCTGAACAGCTGATGTCTTCGGAGTCAGTAAAAGTGAAGGTAGGTAAAACTTAGCAGAGATGGAACGCACGGACAAGGAATATCAAAGGTCTCTGAGAAAATCTGCCGGGTAACCGCAACGTTTGCCAATCGAGATACTAAACACGGATCGTTAATTTGTTGTAATGATTGTCCTAATTGTACAGCTTTATGAGTCTTGCTATACAAGAAATTAAATATCCAAAGTTTTTGTCTAGCATTAATTTAAATACATTGTGTCTTTACGAAGTTGTTTAACTTTATATCTGACTTACATTTCTCACACAATTTGTCTTATTTGTACTGTAACCATTTAGTCATACGTATATGTAAACAGTTAAAAAGTATAACTATGTGTATTTTTTAGCTAAGGCAAGCAGATATTACGTATCTTCAACTGCGACGTCTTTATGGACAGTGACACAACTTGATCCTGAATTTGGAGAGGAAGCATTCGTGGGCTTTTTAATAACGCCCCATATTCACCTGGAGCGATTTCGGGTAACTTGGACAACAAGAATCGGATGACTGGAACTGGGGTCGCGCGTGGATCCTCCCGAATCGTATTTCCGTTTCGTCACCTGGACCGTATTTTTAAGTGGAAATAAGAATTTTCTTAGTTGAACTTCTACATTATTTTTGTCGAAAATGTTTTTGAACAGTCAACAATATGCGAACAAAGCCGTTTGCGAATTGTGTGTAATGTCTCAGTTCAGTTGTCATTGTTTGTCAAAAGAAATTAAGAAAATTTATTTTAGTGCCTCGGTAAATCCTTTCCTAATAACACCTCAAGTAATTTCAGGACAGTTTAAGAAGTTTAGCCGATATAAAATTATGTAATTCGAAGAAAAGCGCAAACCATTACATACAGCAATAGTTTCTCCTCACTTGGCCAATGACGTCAGAATAGATCGCATGCCAGGGAAATCATCTGTTTTTGTACAATAAGTTTTGCCGCTATAAATCTCAATACATTGGTTCATTGTTTAAAATGGCATGGCAAGACAAACGAATGTACTTTGAAAACATACCAACATTTCTGATGTTCAGTGATTTTCAAATGTAAATTAACGGCGAAAGTTATTCAGTCACTTAAAGTTGAAGACCAAATTTTTTCTATTACTATCTGTATTTATACAGCCCTAGTTATTATAAGAAGTCTATAGTGTCATTGTTAACTTTTCTTTACTGAAACAACGTGTTTTACAACATAGCTGCTACCTAAATATTGTGGGGTTTTAGCGCGATCGTGAACAGAACTATTACATGAAAGTAGCCGCCGATATTATTTTAACAATTACAAGGAATTAAAAAAAACTGTATTCACATTAAGGCTTTAATAGTCGTGGTATTATAATAGAAATATACATTGTAACTATTCAGTGTGCACCGTTCATTACGTATTCATACAATTAATATTACTGCTGTGAGTATTGCCTGGTGGTTTTACAAATTCACAACAAGTAAAAAAAAAAAAAACGAAATTTCTCACTCTGCATTTAAATGGTAACAATATTTGAAAATACTGTATTGTTTTCGTAATTAGTTTACTATACACTCACTTAAATGACTATGTGACGAAGTTGTTTTAACCGTTAGCATGCGACAATGGCCAAGGACTGGGTTTATTTGCTTGGACATACTCCATTGCGATATAAATGACTGTCAAAAGAAAACTAAAAATAAAAATAAGACAAGAAAACATAAATAAGCAGAGTATGCTTTAGTCATCAGGATACATACACAACGTAAAATTCCAAAACTGGAATCTGGTCAGATAAAACAAAGAACAAACAGAAAATAAAAGAAATAACGAAAATATAAAAACCTAAGTTGACATGCGACACAACGATGAGACGACACAAAAACACAAAACAGAAATACAGCAAACGACACAACGATGAGACGAAACAAAACACAAAGGTGTCGTACACAAACAGAAAAAACAACAAACGACACAAACGATGAGACGAAATAAAACACATAAGCAGATTCAAGTTTTGGAATTTCATGTTGAGTATATATCCTGATGACTAAAGCATACTCTGCTTATTTATGTTTTCTTGTCTTATTATTATTTTTAGTTTTCTTTTGACAGTCATTTATTTCGCAATGGAGTATGACCAAGCAAATAAACCCAGTCATGCACACCCATTGCACAGTTCTTTCAAAGATCAATGGCCAACGAATTTCGACGAAAACTAATTTCTAAAATTTAAATTGTACATGTTTTTTCTTGATATTAGTTATGATTGGCAAGGTTTTAGTGTTGATGTGCGTATCGTATTACGTACTAGGGCATGCACGCATTTATATTTGCAATTTGAAATGTAATTTAGCGTGAAAATGGACATTCGCGTTATATGCTAGTGTGCTTGAGACAGGAGAAAATGTATTGCAGACGTACTCACTTTTTAAACAATGCAGCTTTCAATTGGTTGTTATCATCATTAAATAAAATGACAAATACAACTACCATGTATGAAATTACTGTCAATTTTTCTAATTACGTCTGTACCCTAATAAATATGCTGCCTAATTACTAAAGCACGCGTCAATTTAGCTTACATCAGGGTTTATAACTTCTTATGACCAATACAACAAGTAATCAAAAGCGTTCTGCCAGATTCGTATACGAATAATTCGTAATTCATCGATTCCTTGTGTATTACAATAATTAATCAATGATAATAAATTGTTTTCCCTATGTTGATATGAACGTTTTCTTAAATTATTTATGCAAAAGCGTCTGCATCTACCCATTACTCAGGGTGCAAATGCTACTGGTCAAATCGTTTATTGCAGGCCATTATACGTTAATTTCAGAATGGTAAATATGAAATTTTACTGGCTTCTTATTTTTTTAATGAAACCCCTGTGTATATGACTGCCATTGTAATATTACAACAACTAATTAGGACATTTTGAAATTCCATTACTATTTTCTCTATGCTTATTTTGAGTCAGCAGAGCAAAAAAGAAAATACTGTATTGGTAAATATAGTATGTACATCAAAGTCCGGGTTTGCTGTAATGATATTTAGTAACTATTTTGCTAGTAGCTGACTTACCAAACGTACCGTTTTCACTCGTGCAAAACGAGGAGTCATTTTCATAACAGTGGTTTGGCTATCTACGTATATTGTTTAGACGGTGCGTACAACATTAAATTCAAAGCTTTGTGAGTGTGAAAATATCACGCTTTCATTAGTTTACATACATATAATTATATATATTATATTTTATTGCTATAATTTTCTGATAATTTGTAGCAGTTCGTCCTGTGTGCATGGAATGTACCTAAAGATGGAATTCATAGACAAGGGCTTGTTTGGCAAACAAGTAGTACTTCGTGAAGTAATAATACTTATTCTTCAAGCATTACTTATTTATGCAATGAATTAATAACCCTATATTTCACCATAATGCTTAAACAAGCCCTTTTATATAGGACAAGTTGTACTTTATGAAGTAACCAAATAAGTTTCGTTAAAATATCAGAACCAACATGACACAGCATACATGCATTTTTTACGGAAGTTATTCAGTGCAATTAAATTTTTGGTGAAATGTTACTGTCAGTTCCGCTATGAATTCTTTCTTCTTATATTAATACAATTTTTTAAAATTAAATAACTATAAGGATGTCATTAATGTGTTTGTTAATTTCTTCACATATTTTTTTTGTATTTATGTAGTTATCTAATTGTGAAATACTCTCACGACCAAACTCACTGAAACATACGTTTTATATGAAAACGTGCTGCATACTAGTCGATAGAAAGGTTTAACTTAATTGCGTTTCAGTTGATATTTAGGACAGGAACGTAAATTTTGTTGAAATTAAAGTTCATAAATTTCACTAATTAATGCCTAACGTGCGTTGCTTACCAACTGAAGACACAATATCATATCGTAAAGCTGTCTTTCATTACATGTAATTGTTGTAACATAGCATTTTGTCCAATGTTACAGATGCGTATAAATTTCAATTTATTTGTCAATTAACCTAGGTATTTACTATTCTATGACCATAGTTACCACGTGCCAGGAAGAATGTAAGTTTTAATTGTCTATGTATTGAATGTATAAGGTATTGTGGTTTTGAGACTTTAATGACTTCTACAGCTTTTATATCTA
>PNEQ01030112.1:0-100809 GCA_003012365.1 Medauroidea extradentata | reverse complement strand
ATTTCATAAATTGATAAAAAAATACGTTTTGATAAATTGTTTATCTTAGCGGAAAGGAAGTGGGCGGAGTTTAGTCCGACCGCCGTAACATCAGCGCCAATAAAACACAATATTCTCGGTAACTTGGTGAACTACAGCCAAACAACAAGGGGGTCAAATATCCAGGCGAGTGTCCAGACCTGTTCTTCTACGACCGTGGTCCGGGCATCGCTTAGTCAACACCTCTACTGACATTCTGATGAGTAAATAGTACAGTTAAAAATACACCATCATGTTAGTACACTAAATCGTGTCAGCGCCAGCTGGAACACGGCCATTGTTTACGCATGCGCAGTGTTGAATCGCTAGGAAGTGGTGGGAGAAGCAGAACAGCTCCGTGCTAACGTAGGCGCAGTGCTTAAGTGCTGGTTTGTGGCAGTCCACAGGGGTCTCAAAGTAACTGTTTAAACGACTGTTGAAACGCGCTAAGAGAGTTACAGAGCAGGAATAGATTTATTTTAAATGTTACGTTAAAATACCCGCGTGGCCTCGACTGGTGTATTTAGTGCGTTGTGGAGGTTTAAGGCAGTTCAGATGTTTATTAAAATCGTCACGTTATTAATATCACTTTTAATAGTTTCATGTGACGAATACATGTCTCACTAACACCCCAGACGCACGACAGAGCGAGTCCCATAGCTATATAATGAGTAGCTCTCAGATTTGTTATTCAGTCGCCCGCGGGCGTTGAAAGAGCGTGGTCACGCTACTGTCAGCTCTTAATCATGGTACTCGCCGTGGCTGTTCGCCGCGTCGTAGAAGAGGGTGTGCCTTTGTTACCGCCGACCACGGCCGTAGAGAACAGGTCTGGACACTCGCCTGGAAACTTGACCTCCTTGTTGTTTGGCTGCAGTTCACCAAGTTACTGAGAATATTGTATTTTATTGGCGCTGCAGTTAGGGCGGTCGGACTCAAACTCCGCCCATTTCCTTTCCACTAAGATAAACAATTTATCAAAACGTATTTTTTAATCAATTTATGAAATACTTCCTTCACTCACAAATTTAAGAAAATGCTCCAGCAATATTTGTTTACTTTATAAATTTAACAATGGAAAAAAGTGGGCTGAGTTTGAGTCCGACCGCCCGGATTACAGCGCCAAAAGTAAGACATTCTCGGTAACTTGACGAACTACAGCCAAACAACAAGGGGGTCAAGCAATATACATTGTTAGATAGGCGAGGGTCCAGACCTATTATTCTACGACCGTGCCGCCGACATACACCACAGCGAATTAACAGTTCGCTTAGCTATAAACTTGGCATCGAAATGAATTGTTTTTTTAGTGTACCAAAAATGTCGGTAATTTTCTATATGCAATTCTTTTTCCTTTTTTTCCCGTAGTTTATTAGAAATGAGTCTACAAAAACATGTTTTTGTTGTTATAGCGCTTATTACGTATCCCGTGAAGTAGTTTCAGTGTAAATTACTTCATTTAAGTTAATTCGTTGGTTTATGTTCGGCGTATGCTCCTGTAACGTGCCATTATGTACGTAGGCATGCAATTCTCGAGTGAGGCTACATGCATTATTTAGTGCAAGGCTTTCAAGTTACATGAAACGAAATATTTTATTACTATTCTAGGCTGGTCATGTGGTCAACTTAAATATGTTAAAGATGATCATATGACCAGCATATATTTCTGGCAGTGCTACAAGTAACTTGGTGAGTAATCTGTTGGTGACATATTTTTCTTCAGAATATTTTTAAAATACGCAGAGTAGTAAAGGCAGCGGAAACCACACCGTAACGAACAGTGCTTGTGTTTGTTTTAAAATAAAAAAAAAATAAAATTTGGTTGTTTATCATCAGAAGCGCTAATCTCCAGAAATGAAAGTAAAGTGCCGCTTTATGCCTATTTCGAGACGTTTTCGAACGGTATTTTCGTGATATTCTTGCTTGGGAATTCGCATTGGAACGTTATTATTTTCTTATGCATACAGTAGGGGCTTCCTCGGTCGTTTCAGGTACGAAAATTCTTGTGCACAGTGTTAGAAACAGGGTTGTCGCGTTCACCACATCATCGTCTTCTCACCATAAAGTGACAGAATCGCTGCTAACGTTCCCACTGAGGTGCTTCATTGAGGGTGAGTTACCATGTCAGTTCAGTGACTTGCGCGTAAGGGTGACGAGACATGTGATGTGCGCACTTCGGACGACCCTTTTTACAGTATATAGGCGGATCGGGATGAAGTGAGCACTCATATAAAAGCCCTGCTAAATTTATATTTTCAGCCAATTCGTATCTTTCCGCGCGTACCGGCAAACGATGGGAAATGTCCAACCTGTCTGAATACGTCACTTGTTGTTTGCGCGTATTAGATATATAGTGAAGTCGGTAGGAACCTTATACAGTTTAGTGAAAAAAAGTTAACTAATTATATAAATCGAAAATATGTCCAATGCAGTTGATTTTATTTCAATATTGTTGTATTTAAATAGGAAAATACACGGAAATATACATACAGCAATTCGCTGCCAACCTTATAAGTAGTATGGTAACTATTGCTAATGTTAAATTCTTATGCAGTAACGGCTAGTGATTTTTTTTTTTTCGAAGGTTAATTATTTAGTGTTCACTTAATTCCGAACGGCCTATAGTATGTGTATAGATATAGATAGTTCGTGATACAATGAGTACTTTTTAAAACCATCTTGTCCAGAATAATATTTAAAAAATAGTATATATTGTGTGCTTAGAGGTTACTGACTTTGATACTCAGGTAAGGTTGTTTTGTTTATTTAAAAAAGGCGCACGAATTTATCAGTTATCTTAAATAAAAATAACCAACTGTGGTTTCAAAAGTTATTTCACTACACCGGACCACAGACTAAATAGTAATACAGACGTGAAATGACGTGGCGGCTCGTTTGATATAGGCGAACTTGGCCGCTTATTGGCTGTCCGAGGCTGTAGACTCCAGCCCCGTGTCTGTTTGGTTCCTGCATGTTACTACAGGTTTCCTATTGGCCTGGCTGCCGACTAGCAGAGCAGCTGCCTCACGCTGATTGGCAATAGGTGTTTCCGCCATGTTGCTGGCCAGGGAAGCCATTTTGCTGGCGAGTGTGACTGAGTTCGCCTTCCTGCCGACTATTTCACTTCTGTATTCCTAAATATTCTGTGACCGGACCACCTATACATACTCAATGACTACGGACCCTGGTTTTTCGCGAAAAGAATTTAGCCTCACTTTGTTTCAGTGCCGTACGTGCACATCTGCAGTTCTTCTTCGTGGTCAGTGGTTGGATGTTTGAACTATCTCGAGCCTTAGGATTCTACCGGAAAATCACAGCCGTGAGGTGTTTCACAGACTTTATTGTAATTGGCCCAGACAAATGATACACGGCTCTTGATATAGACACGCTGCCAATAATCATGAAGCAGGTGTGCACGTAAGGCAGTGAAACAAAGTGGGGCAAAATTCTTTTCGCGAAAAACCAGGCTCCCTATCAATGACCTACATGACGACGCCTAGAGATTAGAAACTTCTACAGAACTATCTTAGAGATAGACTAAGCGATGCTAGGAGCTCGCCCTCATTGCTACTCAGTTGACACGTCTAGCAGATCGTGAGAGAGAAAATTTTTTAAAACACAGTGATACTATTTTACAAATAAAATTTTGTCGGAACTAATGCCAGAACAATATTAATCAGATAGAACTACATGAATAACACTCGTATCCATAATTGACTTTGTGTGTCATGTACATACTGTTTGTCTTGTGATTGATGTAAATATTATTTTTTCCTTGTATCCATAGTTGACTTGCGCATCTACAGTTTTGAAAATTTATCTAGTGATTGATGCAAATATTATGTTTTACTTGTAGAGAGTGAGAAAAAAAATAAGGGGCTCCCCCTTGAACAACTGTAACTATAAAATACATTTCAAAATATCGACATTTCCCGAACTGCGAAGGAAATAATGTTTCTACACTCTAAAAAATAGTTTGATAATTTGCCACACGTGCATATAAGAGCGTTAAGGAGGTAGGTATGGCTAGGGACATGCAAAATTCGCGTTATTTTCTGACAGCTGACTAGACTCCAAGTGACTATAGGCTCGTTCGACGTCTCCCATTGGCCGATATTGTCGTGACTTGCCGCGTAGAATACTTACACGGTAGAGAGGCCAATCTCTGTAAAGACGTAACACACGTAAATGACGACACATAAAAGTTCGTGGCCAATTGTATCGCAGATTATGCTCTGTTATGTATAGGAAAGAGAAGTTTAGTCTGTTACGAAATTATAACGCGAATTTTGCATGTCTCTAGGTATGGCATAATTGTTTCCCAGAAACCCATGGTAGCATTCCTAAACTTTTTTTGTAAAACAGTCAAATGTATAGTAAAGTTACCAGACTTGTATTATAACAACTGTAAAATTTTGTATATTTTCAAGACGGAAGTATGGTAACTGTCCCGTACTGTGTTTAGGTTAATTACTTCCGAAACATTTTGGAAAGTTTTTTTACAGTGTAGGGAAATTCACCGTATTAAATGAGAGGGCAAAGAGTTTTCATACATGTGTTTGCCTGCGGTATAGTGGGACACTTGAGTTTTCTAAGTAAATACTCAGCGTCAAATCGCATAGTAGGAATACCGAACGAATGACGAGTGACCACGCTGATTGCGTGCATGTTTACTTGGAATGTCCTGTAAAATTTTGTCGTTACTTGCTTTGTTCCTAGCCATATTATCTATACCCGGAACAGGAAAACGTACTACTTAATGGTGTAGCTACCGGTGAGCTCAACTCGTGTGGCCTTGATCTCTCTACCTTCCTATCGTACGTTTTGTATATGGTTTTCATACACTCAGTTTAAAAACAGGATGTCTGCACGTTCCTTCTCGAGTTCATGATTCACGCTACAGAAAAGTTAAGCTACGTGCTAAATTTCCGTTTATCTGAATCTTAATGTCATGAAAGTATAGGCATGTGCGTGTTTGATATTCGCCCTCTGCGACCCCAGAGGCTCAAAATAACTTGGTAGGCGAGCGTCTTGTGGGGGCGCCCCCCATTAATCATGTTAGGATTCGCCGTCGAGATGGCTGGTTCGCTTCGAACTCGGCCCGGGAAATACGTTCATATGCCGCGGAACTTCACGAAGTTGCCCCACAACTTTGCGGCCTGGCGGTGAATATAAATGTGCGTTTTATCTTTGTGGCGTGTTATTTATCAACCCATTTATAAGCGCTGTGTGGTACTATTTCTTAATTTTTCATTTTTAGTTTTTACGTTAAGACCACAATTCCTCATTTCTGCTGTTTCTGCAAGAAATTTTTTTTCAGTACGAACAAAAAAACGTGGTTTTTAGCTTATTGGATGAAAGAAAATTTTCTCCAGACTGGGGTTCACTTTAGAGACGCGGTGTGACTTGAGACAAAAAAACACTTTTCCCCACGCACGGCAGCCCTGAGTAAAGAAATTTACTTGTAATAACTTTGTGACGTGCACAATGATTACCATGCCAGGTATTACCAGCAATAGCAATTAATCAGTATAATTTCTGAATATCAAAATTAACAGGTCATGCGACCATTCATTTTCCTCGGTATCATGTCACGAAGCCGATGAAACTATAATGAGAAAGCAATAGTCAATGTTACTGTTTATATGTAAATAAAACTAAAATGTGTATATGTAGTCTCTGTTGAGAGGAGAGAGCAGGTGCAGCTTCTGGACGGCAGTCTGGCTCCCCACCCCCACCCTACTTGTACCTCCTTAACTGTTGGCGGGGTGGGGAGAGTGCCGCCTGTACAAATTAAGACACAAATGTTAATTATTATAATATTAAGTAGTATATAAGGAACATTAGGATTTAGGAGCCTCAGTGGTAATTATTTTCAAGTGTAATGAGGGAATATTGATGTGAAAATGAAATAAATGCGGCAATGACAAGAATTTACTGTCGTCGATTTTGAAAAGCTGGCTCCTGATTGGCCCAAGGGAACCAAAGCCTGCAGAACAAGTGGAGGGGATTTTGGGACCAAACAGGAGCAACGCGGGGGAGTTGAACGGAAGGAGGGAGGTCGGCAGGACGTGTGACGACGACGGACCGGGGTGTTACCGCCGGGCGTCGACTCGAGCGTCGCGACGCGGAGTAGAGGAAGATATTTTAGAGCCAACTGACTTCGAACCGGGGTGTTACCGCCGGGCGTCACGACGCATTAGGGTGCAGTAGAGTCACGAACGACGAGCGACCAGGGGTGTTGCCGCCAGGGCCGATTCGCGAGTCGCGAGATTGACCAGTCGTGTGGGCGGAATTTAAACAGGGCCGCTAAATTCACGCCAGGAGAGGACAGTGACGACTTGTTATTCGTCAAAATCGGACTGACTGACTTTTATTTTCTCTTGCAACAGCAGCACCCAGTAGCAATTAGTAAGACACGTAAAGAGTGCAGCACGGAGGCGCGTCGCAACTTTCAAATAACGACTATCTAATTGAGGTTACTCAAATATTTACTCTCAGTTGACTCACACGCGAAATAAAAAGGGTGTTGTAATTTGACTTAAAATGTTTGCATTTAAAAAATTATTGAATGTATCTAAGTTTTTGCAAATAAGAACCTGTACGTAAAAAACGTGAACTAACGAATATGTCATTCTGTAGCTTAATTCGTATACTTTGCTTGTAAATAATTTCTTGGTATTGTTAGAATAGGTTTTACTTTGGGAAAGTAGTAAAAATATCAAACACTTACTTTGATATAGGCGGTTGAACGAGAACTGCGAAACCGAAAAATATTTTATTTGTTGAAAATAGCTACCAATATAATATATTCGAGAGTTGAACAAATGTTTGGTACATATAAATAATTACTAATTTTTCAGTGCAAAGCGCCCATAACGGATTGCAGACGAGACTGTAAGCTATTATTCGTTCGCTCAACAACTTTCATAAGCATACAACGTCGTAGCTAGCAGCCGAGAAACGCTTTATCCCCAGCAATTAAAATTGCCACTATAGAGTGACCAATTGAATGAAAAGCAGTCAGTCAAATGACACATACAGAGATCTGATGGCAAATAACAACACAGATTATGGTCATGTGCATGTCAATGACGTCTAGTCTGTTTCTAAACAATAACACTAATTATCATGTGTCTAATGTCTGTAAATAAGTCTTTATATTTTTTAAGGGGCCTCCCTAAATAGGCTGCGTTTGTGTGTGTGTGTGTGAGGCAGGAGTGGTAAAGAAAGTCACTAATCGACATATGTCGCCTTTCCTCGCAAGCTCCTCAGATGGCGTGCAGTGTTTACTATTATTCTTTTTCGTATAGGACTTTAAGCGGTGACCACATTATTTTATTTATGGGCAGCGTAGTTCAGAGTCTAACGCTTGTTTCTATAGTTATGTTTTTTCGAATCCGATTGATAATTTTCCAGATACTGCAGTCTGAAAAAGTAATTTTTGGCCGTTTTGAGGGGCTTGAAAATTATGTTTCTAATAATGTGCCGAATTTTAAAACTATGGCGACATAGTTTGAAGTGTGTGCTCTTTTTGTAATGTACAGACATAATGTGTGTTAAATAGAGTCGTCAAAAGGAGAATAGTCGTAACTCGCTGCAACACATTTGAAGGGCAGGTAGGGAGACCCCTTAAGAGTGCGTGGTAGATAAATAAACGCTGAAAATATCAATTGATTTCTACGCTTTTTTCGAAGCCAATATGGATAAAATACTCAATGACAATTCTAGATAGTGGTATTTGCCAACTTTATGAGTAAATATTTATCCAGAATGACTAATTCGCCACGCGTGATCTCTTGCGCACGAGGTTCCGTCGTCAGAGATTGTGCCTCAGAAGTTAGCAACACTAGAAACATTTTTGTAAAACGTTAGCTGAAACTATTGTCTAGGATTGCTATTGTTTAATTTTCGCAAATTGACTTCCAGAAACCCACAGCTATAGATTAATGCTTTTAGCGTTGAATTATGTACCACGCCCTCTTAAGCACGCAGATGGTTTACAGTTCGTTGGCAGAGCTTGTCTCGTGTGTTACACACTAGCCTACGCGCCCGTCTCGCCGTGACATGAACCGTGGGCTGAAATACATACATACGCCTGCGCGGACGCTTTTTATGTCTGTGGGCTGCGCAACACAGACAATGGACGCCGACAATAAGCTAATAAGCGTTAATAGGCGCGCAGCGGTTTTTTTTTGTTCGCCCTCTCGTGTGCATGCGGTCGTTTCCTGCCCGGAGTACACTGCTGTCTGCACTTGAAAAAATTCGAGGCTGTGTACAGTCATAGGATACACAATTTTGCCAGAGCGTCTCTTTTTAATAATGTACCGTTTGCTGGCAAAAAATTATTTTTCTTAATTTTGGCTTATTTTGACAACAATGTATGTGATATTTTTTCAGGAGCAAAAATATAAAAATTCGTTTGGTGTGTTGCAACAGAAAAATTAAGATACAGAGTGGTAAGACTGTAAGAATGAATTTTTGATATATGTATTAATTTGCGTTTAAAAAAAATGTGTAGAAACCACTGCAAAACTAAAGAGCGAGGCCTTAAAACGGCTTTACGTCGGTGTGGTAAACTTACAAATACATTTTACAGTGTAGTAACCGCGACATAACCACAGACTAAACAGTAATACAGACGCGAAATGACGAGGCGACTAATTTGAACGGGCAAACTTCGCCGCTTATTGGCTGCTCGAGGTTGTAGATACCAGCCCCGTGTATGTTTGGATCCTGCATGTTATATACTACATGTTTCCTATTGGCCTGGCTGCCGGGTAGCAGAGCAGCTGTCTTACGCTGATTGTCAGGAGGTGTTGCTGGCCAGGGAAGCCATTTTGCTGGCGTGTGTGACTGAGTTCGCCGTTCCATAAGCTATTTCATTTCTGTATTTCTAAATATTATGTGACAGAACGGCGGACCGGGAAGGGGGCTACACTACTAAATGCGCGATGGTTTATTGAATATTCATTACAGACGACCTGCATTGGGTCGTAAACCGGGAAGTGAGGACAGAAAGAAAGCGCGCGAGAGAGGAATCTGCCTTCTTGATGTCAGGCTATTGGGAGTGCACTGCTGAACTTGGATGGACACGGCCAATAGTTATTGTTGTGGGTTGTGTTGACTACTGTAATGGTGGTTTTCGATAAACTAAACATTTTTGAAGACCAAGCTGCTTTGAAAAATAATTACAGAATAATAATTATTGTAACCACAGATTTTACGAGGGCGTGGTAGAAAATAAGCGCAGAGTTCTACAATTGAGATCTACACTTTTTGAAAGTCAATATACAAAAACTACAAAACAATAATCCTTTATAATTATATTCGCCAACTTTCTGAGCAAACATTTACCCAGAATGATGCATTTGTTAAGCGTTATCTCTTGCGTAGCAATTAAATTTACGAAATTACGGCGTCTCAGAGATTGTTCTTCAGATATATGTTACTAGAGAAAAAGTTTTGCTTAGAATGTTGGCAAAAATTATTGACTAGGGATTTTTTATGTCTTCGAGAACCCTACAATTCTAAACTATTGCTTTTGTTTTTCAAGACAGAAAATACTATGGTTTTAGCTAATTATGTCGCCCTAATTAATTTACGTTTTAAAATTTTGATTTATTTGTTGAAACCTTATAACGCTTGTCTGAAAAATTAGCTATTGCGCCTAAAACAATTTCAAACAAAACTGCCGAATAAATTTGTGATATCTGCTATCGTTTAAGCTTTAAAAAAGTAATTATCATAATAACAGTAAATAGGGGAGCATGGCCTTAAAATAAAACTTTTTGGCCAGGTTGCCACATCGAAGGCTGCAACCTTCTGCTAACTACGGCCATGACCAAGCTGTACGCGACGTGTGGGCTGCGAGACTGATTCCGTTGTTCAGCGACCTTCTAGGCTGCCGCAACACTCTCGCAGCTTTATCAACAGTATTTGGGCTGAATCTAGGAGTCGAGTGATCGGGGAGTGGAGTTGTTGGCTGAGCGGAAAGAGTCTTGGACGTAGCGGGAGGCGAAGTGGTAGAAATTACGCTTTCCGAGATTGCCTTTGTCAATCAGCCCCCTCCTTCTGCCCCACCCTCCCGCAGGAGAGAGGACCTTCGATCAGAACCTCATCAACTGGTCCGTCGTGCAAATCCTCTCCACGCCGTCTCCCCCAGCTCCCATCGCTTTCTCTCTTTCTTATTTACTTTCTCCCTTCGTAAATTCTTCTACGTCTCTCCTGATCAGGAAATTATTGCTGATTGGCTTTTTATTTTCAATTCCCCTCCCCTTCTCCTTGTGTTACACCATGATTGAGTTGACGAAGGCGCGAGTTGACATTGACGTAGGTAAGATGTTTTGTTTATCAAGCCCGCTGGGTTGTCGCACCTGTGTGCTGGACTGAGTAGTTGTTGACTACTGTAGAAGGGCGTGGGTTTTCAAAAGTTGCGCCAGTAATTGCCTGCCAAGGCGGAGTTTGTGTGTTTTAATTTGATTGTGACGAGTTGCGGTTCAAACGTGAATGTAAGTATATTCGTCTGCGTGAACATTAGGCTACTCTGCGTTTTCGTCTTGAAACATTTTAATCACGAGGAATAAATTTTTGTCACGTTGATTACACGTAACGTAAGTTATACCTTTAAAAATGTTTTTCAAGTTTTTGTTATTGTGTGCTTTTCATTCTGAATTGGATTATTGTTAGTGCCCAAATGCTGGCAATAAATTCTCCGGTCATTGTAACTCGCGTATTATTTTAAAATCTGTATTATCCGTTACTGTACACACATTTTAGCAATCGATTTACCTGGCCTTTTTATCCACCATAAAAGTTTACTCATTTTAATGTATTTGAATGATTGGAAATCTAGCTGCAATATTCCATGAATATCAAAATAAATTAGTCTAATAGCTGTAGCATTTCAGGAAATATGTTGTGTGTCTGTTTTAGCATAGTTTTCTATATAAAATGGGCGGTGGTGTAATTTTTAATTAATCAAAGTATGTCTCGATGCAGAAAAACGTAATGCTCATAATTATCGTGCCATGTTACTTAGTAAAGGAGTTACCTACAAGCTTATTACCCACAACCCTCTGTGTAGCTGTGAATTGTTAATAGGAATAAGCCTATTATTTTGTGATGGTCTGTTCCATGAATGAGCGCACTTTTCCGAGAGCTGAAATATTTCAATCCATAAGGTAACGTATAGCCTATTAGCTTTCGCCGAATGAGCGTATTAAGCTTAATTGATGTTGGTAGCATATAAACCCTAGCGGTGAACATAGGAAACAATGTCGTTGAAGTCTCACATAACCTAAGTACACACACACATTAGGAACGATTTCTTTACTGCAGAGAAAAATGCAGTGTTTGTCTGTTAAGCTTGCCAGAAAAACTTACAAAAAATAAAAAATAAAATAAAACATAAAAAATAAACTACAAAACATACCTTCTTTCTGTTGAGAACCGCATCAATTTTTTTTTTTGAAAAATAAAAAAATGAAATAATTTTTTAAACTTTAAGATTGTCTTAAAAGACATTACAACGAACTTCACCTTGAAGATTATTACTGAACTATTTCAGTGGCAGCACTGTGTTTTGTTGCCATTTCTGTATTCTTCAAACAAAAATTTTCTTTGCTGGAAAACTGCTCATCTTATTTTAATGACTTTTTTTTTGCAGAGTAGATATTGTATTAGTGAACGTCTATTTATATAGCACACTGTAGTATGCGTTCGAGTAAAAAAATTAAAAACTGTATTTAGAAAAATAAGGGATTGAAACCACAAAGTCCATTTAAAAGTCAAAACGTATATATATATATATATATATATATATATATATATATATATATATATATATATATATATATATAGAGAGAGAGAGAGAGAGAGAGAGAGAGAGAAGGGGGGGAAGTAGTTTGAAAATGCATTTAGGCCTATCAGGATAAAATGAACAAGTTTTTTTGATACGTAGGTTTTTAATTGAGTAGTTAACGTACTATCACTTACAAATTACGACATAGACTTTTGTGTCGTAGTTTGTAAATTTATATTGTTGTACTTTCCTTAAATGGAATGTAGTATATTAAGTGTGTGGCCATATTCTACAAACCTTACGTAAAATACAGCCTTTTACGATCGATCTTGACTTGGTCTGACTAAATTATAAAATGTTTTAGTAGGCGTGTAAAAAAAGTTAATTATGTAACACGCTACTTCTGAATGATCTTTGTTTTATCCTTTCTTTTCGTATACAAATTTACGAGGTTCTTTAGTATGCATTTTTGTTCATGGGTATGAAAAAATATATATTTTAATTAAAATGATGACGATTTAGTATGTCCCTTGCCTGACACTGAGGGTAGCGTGGATTTGGGTCCAAGTTAAATTTCCTGATGAATTTCAATTGCCCAGACCAGTGGGCTATGAGTAGAGCCAGTGATTTTTGGTAAAAAGGATTCTGTAACAATTTGTTTCAATGCTTTATGTGCACATCTGTTTCTCTGCTTCATGATCGGCGATTGGAAGTTAATAACCACGAACCAAAGTTGCAGGTGTGCACGTAAGGCATTGAAACAAGTTGTTGCAGAATTCTTTTCACCAAAAATCTCTGGCTTTAGCTGTGAGACACACATCTAGCTATGATGAGTGAGTGAGAGTGAGAGGGATTTTGGTCTGCGGCCCAACAGGCATCGCGTATTACAATAGCGGGATTTTTATTGGCTTAGTCGAATAAGGTAACAACTCCACGTACAAGTGAAAACCAGTAATATTCTGATAAGCTGAACGTAACGTTGAAACCCTGCAGTCAAGTTTTCCCGCGATAAACCGTCATCTCTTATCATCGTACATCTTACAGGTAGACACATGCACAATTCGCGTTGTTATTACGTAACATGCTAGACTCTAATTATTTGTACATACTCGAGTATAACCTGTGATTTCGTTGCTCACCAGTCTTAGTATGTAACGTAATTTACGCGTTTAACTGTTTCTCATGATATTGGTTATTTTACCGACGAACGTTTTAATTATTGGTTCTAAGTGTTCCCAGCTACAGTCCATGGTTGTGTAGGCCAGTGGTAGTCGTCGGGCGAGCCGAACAACGCTTTGAAATATAGTCTGTTCAGAAAATAGCGCTAACTTTTCAGGTCTCTACTAATAGGCTTATCACGGTAAAGTTAGCACTTTTGAAGACCGTCTTGTTAATAACGTACCAATGATGTATTACTGTGGCTTTAAACGGCGCTTAATACTTAGCTGCTTTATACTTACAAGTGGAGGAAAAATACAAATTGGCTAGAAGGGGCGAAAATTACCAGGGCTTCCAAAGTGTTTACTTTACAGTGAATAGCGCGTATAGCTCTTCTGTCGCATCATTAAGGACTCGCAGATTTTCAGGACGGTGAAAAAAAATCAGTGTCTAAAATAATTGTTTAGAGAACATGACTTAGTGTAAAATAATGTTAGTATCAGAATTATTTATACAATGATCTGAACAGGGCTACAGGCCATGGTCACTCCCTTCTCTGTCTCTCAGACACTGGTTTCATGTCGTGTCGACAGGACGTTAACCCCTCTTACCTACTAAATTCCTTAATACTGTAGTTTCACGATGTCAACGTGAGGCATTGAAACAAAAAGTTGCGTAATTCGTTTCACCGAAAAAATCACTAGCTCTAGTTATCTAGAGAACAATATTTTCTGACAGCGGTCACGCCAACTGCTGTGGCACGTGCGAGTCAAGTAAACAAAGCAACAATGAATGTTGTTTTTGCACAATTTACTCATCATGTTCAGGTAGGCTATATCTCTCGACTGAGTTTTTCATTTTGGAGTTCTATTTATATGAGACCGCCAGAAGTGTCCGATAAATCGACAAAATAAATAGATTTAGTGCTGTATGCATGGATGTTATGGAGAACATGATATTCTTGTTAGTCGGGTCTACGATGGAAGTCTTAAAGGGTCGCAGATCGCATCACAATGGACGACTTGAAGTACACGCCCCCTGACGTCACCGCAGGGGAAAAGTACTGTGGGAAACAAAGCTTGTTTACAAACATGCTTGTTTGTTAGTTGATAATTGCAGAAAGCAAAATTGTTGCGCATTCGTAGATTTGCACGCAAGGGTTAAAATAGTAGTTTCTACTTCATGGTTAAGATACGCAAATACATAAGATTAATGTTTACCTGAAAAAAAAACGGCAAATTCCAAGCAAATAATCAATTTTCTTGACGTACATCTCATCCGGGACATTTGACGCCAAACAGATAAATGAAGGTTATGTTCGGCTGCGGTATCCATGGAGATAGGAATTGTATCCCACACCTGACTGAAGCTCCGCCTCTTTTCGAGTCGTCCATCTGCAGCGTCGCCAGATGGCCGCAGAGTTTGCACGACTACAACCAATCTGTAGAGCCGTTCATATTTTGCGTTATTTGGAGAAATGTTAGATTCCACTGGCCTACACTCTCCCGAACACACCGCGTGACCTTCGTGTCTGTGTACACCCGCATTACAGTATAGTGGTCAGTTTGCAGTTGACCTTAATAATTAGTTGAAAACATCCTTCAGGCGCGCCACACTTATACCTGCCGGTCAACAACTTCAGTCGGATAAGCACACAGTAACTTGGAGTCAGTCTGCTGTCAGATAATAACGCGAAATTTGCAGGTATCTACTAATCAGTGCTGACGAGACAACCTGCCACATAGATTCCTCCATCTTTTGTACACTCAAGCCTCTACTTTCTGTTCATCGTCATGAATATTCGGGAAGCATATTTTGGCCGTGGTTAAACTTGAGTGAAATGCACCAGTGATTGAAGTTTATTTAGGGTTTACATTTATTCGCCAAAAATTTCCAGTCTTAACGACTAAAAAAAGAGGGAAAAAAACACTGACTTGGATATATTTATTGTCCAAAGTTGATTCTTGAACTTTTACAAACGAGACAGTTGTTCATGGTGCTGAGCGAATTATAACTCCACGTACAGAATGCTTGCGGCTTACAACTTCGGGCACGCGTCAGTAGCCCTAAAGTCATTTGCCCTAAAGTCACAAGCCGCAAAATTTTCTGCTCTGAAAACCAGCGGTAGCTCTAGCCCTATAGTCACTGGGGCCACGGTGGCCGAATGGTCAGACCATTTGCCTCCCACCGAGGCGATCCGGGTTCAGTTCCCAGTGGTTTCGCGTATGGTAATCGTGCCGGACAATGCCGTTAGTCGGCGGGTTTTCTCGGGGATATCCTGTTTCCCCGCCCTTTCATTCTGGTACTGCTCCAGACTCACCTCTTTTCGCCCCTCACCAGCGATAAAGATGCTGACTAAAATCTCTCACTCACGCACTCCTAATGTCACTAGCCCTAAAAGAAATTTTAGGGCTAGTGATTTCAGGGCTAATGACGTGTCCCCATCAACTTCACCATGGAACCGGCATCACTGTGCCTCCTTCGCACCAGGATTTCGGCTGCACGTGGCAACGCTGACACGAGAGGGCGGGGAAGTGGAACATGAAGTCGGAGACGAGGGGCCGAAGACCTCGGAAGGCTGGAAGACACTGGACGTTAATTGCAGCTCGGCGGAGAGGACGTCCACGCCAGCAGGGACACCTGAGGCTCGCACGACCTCCTGGCTCGCGTGGCCTTGACGCCTCGTTTATTTATTTTTCCCCTCCCCCGATTAGTAGGTCACGACGGAGCCGACCGACTGCCCAGGAGCGTCTAAACTTCTGCGACGTTCGTGCTGTTACTATAAGTATCGTTCAACAAATTCCGTTAACCTATAAATTTGCCATTTTGGGACCATTTGGGGAAAAGTTACAACTTAATATGGATTAAATGCACGATTTGGTTTAAGTTACTTATTTCTTATCCGAGCAGTCTAAAACTAAAACCTTTTGAGTGGTTTATTGTACATTGCCACTCTTGCTGTTACAAAGTAATCCTCGGTTTACGGTTCCTGTAAACGATGCACACTACACATACACTCACACACACACACACACACACACACACACACACAGTATTTTTACTAACAAGCCACGTCCTTTGTTTCTATTTGCATCACATTTTTAAACCTAAAAGAGAACAGATATCGTAAAATTCTCTTTCCATTATTGTTAAAATAATTTTTTGCAATGTTAGCTAATTTAAACTAATTAAATGACAAAAACACACTGTTTTTAGTTAATTATTTAATAGACGTTATTTATTTAAACATTAAAACCCATATAATATACACCCAGAATGAATTGACTGCATATTAGAACTATTTGCAACCAACTTGGGTGACGTTTTACGATATCTGGTCTCTTACAGAACGGTAATTAAAAAAAAAAAAAAAAAAAAAACACATTCGTTGCTCTAGGTATATTGCTGGGTACTGTGTAAATTAAGAAGACGTTGGCTTATTCAAAAAACTATTTACGTGCCAACATGGCGTCTATTTAACGTTTAAGAATCGTTACAATTCCGACGACAAGTTTTAATTTCCGATTCTTTTTATTATGTTGGATATGTGAATATTATCTCAAATTGGTATTTCAAAGATCGAAATTTCAAAATTGGTTGTATATACACATCATATTTCTATATTTATTACAAGGTCAGAAAATTATAGTGTCACTGATTTTGAAATAAATATCGCTAAAAAGAGACAAAAAAATTAAAAATTCCAGATTTTTTTAAAAATACAAAATCATTTTGTAATTGAATGTAAAACATGTCAAGCAGTAGCCAGTGACACGTAGTTTCAGTGAGAATTTTTAAAGTTCATTATTTAAATTGGTTTTTGCTATATATAAAAACTAAAAAATTACACATTTTGACGTTGGTGCCACTATGGGAAAACTGGTTGAGCTAATTAAATTTTTTTGTTGGAGGAAAGTATACTCCCACGTAACGTGTATAAAACTAACACTATTTCATACAAATATAAAATTACGATTTTTCCCGACTTGTAAACCGTTCAGGTCATTAGTTTATACTGTTTTTGCGATAATGTTCATTTTAAGCTAAAACGAAAGCAGACATAAAAAATCTGACCTGATAGTTTTGTTTGAAATGGTTTTTTTTTTTTTACTGTGATAGCTAAATTTTTTCAAAACAAGAAATTGTACGGTTTCGACTAAAAAGTCAACTAACCAGAATTATGTTAAATACATAATTAGCTAAAACCATAGTATTTACTGCATTGAAACAAAAAACCAAAGGGAGAAGACGATTTTTAAACAAAACTGCCGGACAGATTTTTGATATCTGCTCCCGTTTAGGCGTAAAAAATTAATATCGTTAATAAAATAGAAACTAGCTATGTCGTTGTTAAGGGGGGGGGGGAGCTCATGCCAAATTTTTATGTTTTAATAATTTTTCTATTTGTACGAGATATTGTTTGTTTTGTAGGCATATATTGTGACTATTTTCACAGTAATGAAAACTTTCTAGCTTTCATAGTTTTTGTATAGTGGCATATCAAAGCTAAAATTTGCATAAAATGGTTTTATACAAAAAACGAAAACCAACTGACCTACAGAAACGAAAAATTCCCTCTGAAGACCAGTGTGTGTCTATAAAACAAACAAACTCTCGTACAAGTATAAAAATTATTAAAATAATTAAAATTTTGCAAAGAGTCACCCCCCCCCCTTAAAGAGCCGTAAGACCCTCTCACCTCACCGCAGTCTGTCAACGTTGGCCTTGTTTGTCTGCACGAGTCGCCACCAGGTGGAAGCTCACGAGCGGCGCGTGACGTCACCAGGTCACGTGAAGATTGCACTGGTTCCTGGGGCACAGTTTTTTCTGCGCCGTCGGTTCTTTTCCCGCTATTTTTTACCTTCATGTCCGCCGCCGGCACTGGTGAGTCACACGTAATTGCCTCCTAGAGAATGCGGCGGGACAGCTCGCTTGTCTCCTCGTTCATAAATAACGTGGCAACGTAACGTCTTTATAAACATGCAGCATCAGTTTGTCTGTTATCGTTTATTAGATTAAGTGAAAAGGCACTTTGCAAATTACATCACTTTCAAACTTACCATATGAGGCCGCAATAAACTATAATTAGTGGTTGATGCGTTTTTAAAGGGCTGCCTACCTCGAATCCCAGACGTGAGCAAGAAAGAGGGATTTACAGATTTAAGGGGCCTCCCTACAATCTATCCATTCTAAGATTGCAGCTAATTCATTCAAGTGAATGGCAATAGAATTTTTGCACAGCATAAATTTCATTTGGAATATTGAAAAAATACAAGGTAGCTGTGTTACGGCACAATCACATTGTGAGGAATCAAGATATAATTCTAATGATGTGATTTATTTCGTTAGACATTTTTATTTCTCCTGCAACCTTAGAGTGGACAGAGTATAGATAGGCTGCGTTTGTGTGTGTGAGGCAGAAGCTGTAAGAGCGCCGTTGACCGACGTATGTAGAGCATTATCGCCTCTCCGCCCAAGCTACTCAGCTGGCATACAGAGCTTTACTATTATCCTCTTCCATATGGGACTTTAAGCGGTGACCAGGCAGCATAGTTCAAAGTCTAACGCTTGTTTCTATAGTTGTGGTTCTCGAATTCGGTTGTAATTTTTTCCGGATACGGCAGCCTGGAAAAAACAATTTTGGCCATTTTGAGTCGGCCCGTTAATGATGTTTCTAATAAATATACGAAATTTTAAAACTATAGCGACATAGTTTGAATTGTGTGTTCTTTTCGTAGATATACAAATATAATGTGCGTTAAATAGTTTCGTCAAAAAGAGAATAGCCGTAACTCGCTGCAACGCATTTGACGCGCAGGTAGGGAGGCCCCTTAATTATATTCGGCGGTGCTAAATAATTGTTTATGGTATATCTTTCGGACAAAAAACATTTTTGTACTGAGGAGCCGATAATAATGCTACTGGAAAGAAACTGTAAGAAAAAATTATAAAGTTTCGAGTGTTTTTTTGCGATGAAAAATACATACAGTATGTATTCATAGTTATAGGGTATTTTAAAAATTCCGTTAAAAAATCCATAGCAGTGTTGGCCGCGTCGAGACGAACAAAAAGTTAGTCGTGGTATGCGTGTAGGTTTGATAGGTACTGGCTGAGTCGTGTGTAATATCCTTAAGAACACCTACCATGCACTTCAAATGCGTTGTAATGTGCGGGAAACAATTCCATGCGTGCCCACTGAGCCAATGTAGGTTACGATAAGGAAACACACTTCAGACAAGGACGTAATGTCATTGCGAAGACACCATGCTAATTAAAAACTCTGTTTCTAAGTCCCCCAACATAGCTGGAAACGGTATTTTCAGACTACCGTCGGCTACTTTCATTACGTGTATAGACGTAACTAACCGGATGTATGCGAAACTCAGATTCGTGCACTGAATTTTGCTATAAAGACATTCCAGAAATAAACATATGTGGTCACCGCTTAGGTCCCATAGAAAAGTTACTTCTTCGAAAACACGACATGCTAACTAACTTCTCAGCGCATTAAGGCGGTGCTATTCTTGACGCACGCTAAGTATAGCACATATTATTCCTTCCCTGTTTTATTGCGTTCAGTTGGTAAAAAAAATAGATGAGGCTTTATCTTAAGTGCCCGTGTCACTTATTATGTTGAATTTTTCCTAATTCCTTCCGGATCAAAAATTTGACAAGATTTAATTGAAAACGTTTTATTATGAACGTAGCTAATTACTTTACCTTTAATTACGTACATTATATTCAAATAATTAAAGCGTAACTCTGGAATAATTAAGCTAATTTAAATTTTAACATAAAAATTCTCTCTCACAAAATAACAAACACTAAATAACTTCCAGTACCATTTTTTATCCAATAATACACAACTAATAGTAAAATGTATAATGTTTCTATAAATAAACATTGCAGGTTGTTCATCATATACTTCACTTACTAAACAATAACGAATGTTATTAACATAAGACGTGACGCAACCTCTTAGGCCACGGGTCATTATTTACGCTGTATGAAAGTTATATTTGTTTTAACGTTAAACGGAGCAAATATTGAAATAACTGTCATATAGATAAGAATTTTTTCTGTGATGCCTATAATTTGCAATATATGTATATATGTGTGTGTATATATGTATATAATATATATAATATATATATAACTAATGATTGATTTTAGTAAAATTAAATAAGTCAGTAATTAGAGAAAATTAAATATTTTGATGTCATAGTGAAACCAATTTGTATGACACCTATGTGACTGTTTGACGATTATCTGCTGCAGTTTGGATTAAATACCAATAATATCCACAAAAGCAATGTAAATAGAAACCCGTGGTGATATATACCCAACACTAAAAACACCACTTCAACTTTACACGTTTTTGAAAGTCAATATGGAAAAACTGCAAAACAACATCCTTATATAATCGCATTTTCCAACTTTATGTATAAGCATTTACCCAGAATGATACATTTGTTATGCGTAATCTGTCGCGCCACAGTTAATTGTTGATATTTCCGCGTCACAGAGTGTTGTTCAGACGTACTTTAATCGAGAAATAAATATGTTCAGAAAGTTGGCAAAAATTATTGTCTAGCAATGTTTTTTTTTTTTTTTTTTTTTTTTTTTTTTTTTTTTTTTTTTTTTTTTTTTTTTTTTTTTTTTTTTTTTTTTTTTTTTCAAATTGGCTTCGAGAAACTTGTGATTTTAAACTAATGCATTTAGCGCCGAATTATGCGTCTTGCCCTCTCTTGTCTTGCCATGCTCTTTAGTTTGTACTGTTTTTGCGATAATTATTTTTTAAAACAAAAACGAGAGCAGATATCAAAAATCTGTCTTGCTGTTTTGTTTGAAATGGTTTTTCCATTATAACGGTTCCGACTAAAATATCAATTAACGGAAATTTCGTCAGTTAGATAATTAGCTAAAACCATAGTATTTACTGCCGTAAAAAAATCAGCGAATATGGAGATGACGTTTCTAAACAAAACTGCCAGACAGATTTTTGATATCTGCTATTATTTAAGCGTAAAAATTTAATATCGCTAAGGGGTTTGCCTGCTTGCGGTTATGTTACGCTAAAAATTTTTCCCCACACAATGGGCTTGTCGCGACTACAGCTTTGCGGATCGCGATATCTTATCAGTGCCGGACCTCGCGCTAAAGCGTGTAAACTGGCGGCTTGCCACGCTGATACGGCGCCGATAGCTCAGCAAGCAAGAACTGAAGCTTGCCATTATCTCCGTTAACTCCTCGCTCGGTTAGCATTACCGCCTAAAGGAAGACTTGTACTGTATATTACATACCGTTCTGTGCAAGCTTCCCTCCGATGACCTAGACTGTAAAAAACTTTCTACACAGTACTGGAACTTTTACCTCTACACAGTATGGGACACTTATAATAATTAATCTTGTAAATAGAGCAAATTTTTAACTTTGTTATTATAATTGTCTGGTATCATCAGTATACATATGACTTTTCTAAAAATTTACAGGAACACTACCGTTGTGTGAGAAACAGCTGTACCATATAGGTAGAGACATGCAAAATTCGCGTTATAATTTGGTAGCAGACTAAACTTCATTTTCCTATAGATAACAGAGCATAATCTGCGATTCAGTTGGCCACAAACATTTATATGTTGTCATTTACGTATGTTAAGTCTTTACAGAGATTGGCCTCTCTACTGTGTAAGCATTCGCCGCTGTAAGTCATGACAATATCGGCCAGTGGGAGACGTCGAACGAGCCTATAGTCACCTGGAGTCAAGTCAGCTGTCAGAAAATAACGCGAAATTTGCATGTCTCTACATATAGGTAGATATGATGGTTTATCGCAGGAAAACTTGACTGTTTGCTGGGTTTCAACGCACGTTCAGCTTATGAAAAAATGACTGGCTTTCGTGTATGCCTAGAGCTGTTGTCCTATTTGACTAATCCAATAAGAATCCCGCTATTGTAATATTTGAGGTCTATTATTGGTCTGCCGACAGCTGCGTTGTGTCATACATAGGGACCCCTGTTTTTCGCGAAAATAATTTATCCTCACTTTGTTTCAGTGTCATATCGTGCACATATGCTGTCCTGCTTCGTGGCCAGTGATTGGATATTTTAACTCTCACGAGTCTTGGGATTCTACCTGCAAATCACAGACGTGTGGTGTTGCAGGAACGTTATTGTAATTGGCTCAGTCAAATGAGACACGGCTCTTCACATAGACACGCTGCCAATAACCAAAAAGCAGAATTGCAGATCTGTACGTAAGGCACTGAAACAAACAGGGCCAAATTCTTTTCGCGAAAAACACGGGTCCATAGTCATACTTGCCGCAAGAAACCACAGTATGTTCAAGGTTATGTTGGCACAAAAATTATACCATCATGTTTACATATAGGTAGAGACCGGAAAAATGTGTGTGTTCACTGACCTGTAGGCTAGCCTCCAATAATGTGTATGTTCTCAAACAGACAACAGCTACTCATTGGCTACTCGCTAACACAGTGATGTCACACTATTGGGCATACATTTATTTGTTTTTTCATTGTTGGCTCTGCGCTCTACAGGTAGCTTCAAATAAGCCAAGAACCAATTGCGAAAGTGACACGAACGTATACAGATGTTCGAAATCTAGTTTGCGCCCAAACGTAAGCGCGAATTTTTCATATGTCTGCATATAAGTGGTTAGGGATAAAATAAGCCCTTTTGAAACATAGGTTACTTTTTTCCTTCCAGATTATTGACAGTTTGCTGCCACTTTTTAATATAAACTAACCACCCTGTCCCTTAGTAACATAGTAACAATCAAAATGTATAGTATAGATTGTACCGTACTCGAAAGTTTACTTCGGAAGTCACTATATATATATATATATATATATATATATATATATATATATATGAGGGGCTGCTTTGGATAAGGGCTCATGTGTCGTTACGGTGGTGTGTATCATCTTACGAAAGAACCCAAATCCAAATGGACGTAAACAAATTTTTTCAACATAAACACTAAACACCTGTGTGATTGTTATCAAAAAACTATTTTCCTGTAAAATTATAAAAATTTGACAAGAGCCCTTATCCAAAGGAACCCTTTATATATATGTGTATGTGTGTGTGTGTGTATATATATATATATATATATATATATATATATATATATATATATATATATATATATATATATATATATATATATATATATATATATATATATATTGTGCTAGACACGGTAGTCTCCAAAAGTGCTTTAGCTATCGCAGACAACCTACATTTACTTTCGTAACACTTCTTTTCATCGGCATAGACTAAATAGTAATACAGACGTGAATCGATGTGGCGGCTCATTTGATACGGGTGAAGTTATATTGGCTGCCCAAGGCTGTTGATACCAGCCCAGTGCCTGTTTGGCTCCTGCATGTTACGGCAGGTTTCCTGTAAGCGTCACTGCTGGCCAGGACATAGCCGTCTTATGTTGATTGGCGGTAGGCGTTTCTTATATGTTGCTTGCCAACGAAGACATTTTACCGTGTGTGACTCAGTTTTATCTGTCGTACCGGCTATTTCACTTTTGTTTCCCTAAATATTCTGTGACATCAGTATGTGGTAAATTTACATTTTTCTCCCCTGCTAACGTGTATGTCGGCGTGGCGAGATGTCGATTAAGTGTCCAGTTTCCCATATTTATATCCATTCTTTTGTCAGTCGTTTCGCAACACTGCCTCCCATCCTTCATCTTGCTGTTTCTCCCTTCCGTACAGTGACGTTGTTGTTATTTTTTTTCCGAGATATTAAATAGTCGTTTGTAGTTCACGCCTTCTAAAATATTAAAAAATGTAAAACTTTCACGGGAATGTTCTATGCTAGAAATGTTTAACTGTATGAAATAATATTCAAAAAAAGTGACAGTGGTGGAAACTTACATTAAATAGGCTTCAGTTACTGTGCTTTCATCTTTGATTTATGTAAGTTTTGTCGCGGTGTAAGACTTAATCTTATTAAGAATTGTTATAGTTTTAGCTTCTTCGTTTCTACTTTGCGTGAGGTTTAATTAAGTGTTCGTGTTTCGTCGTTGCAGTTGACCGAATTACTCTGGGATTCTCTTTTTGTGGAGTTGGTTCTTCATCAGTACTTTGCCACGAGTTCAGCTGGCCTGTTGTTTCCGTACACAGGATGTTCGAAAACGGGTGTATAATAAGCACAGCCCGCTAATCCTGGGATAAATTATAGACGAAAATGTTAGAGGCAAGATGTTGTAGGATGGCAGTTTACCTGCACAATGTGGCAACATAGCTCGAAATGAGTCCAACACGATTCTACTTTACTCAAAGTAACATACATAAAGTAATGCCTGGTCGTAGAGAGCTGTAAGGGGGACTCTTTCCTCGCGATACCTCGTTGTGCCTGATTGATGTTACCGTACATTTCGTCATAAACATTTTCGTCTTTAATTTATCTCGGGATTCGCGTACTGAGCTTATTACATGCGGTCGTTTCTGGACAACCTGTATTCGTATAACATTTCTTGTTTGGGGGAGGAGGTGAGTAGGTTGTCACTCCAGGTTTTTATTGACAACAATACATGTCAGTAGCGAATGTTCACAGAACCATACATTCATAATTTGTGTCACGTTATGCTAAGTAGCGTTAGTTTGGATAAGGTTAATTTTATGTTAGTTCATGTTGACCGTTGTATTAATTCACGAAGATTTTATCTATCCTATTGTGACGGTTGACGCCTTTTTTTTTTTGTCGTTTTGTTCGCGTGTGCAAATATTTCCAGCCCCTCTCCGAGTAACATAGTTACAGTAACGAATTAAAAAATATAAATTTGTAAATATTTACTGGGGAACTTTTATTGTTGAGTAAATATTCTCTGATGTAAATATTCCCGGTTACATCGGCACGTGTAACCGCCGTTGTCATGTTCTCGACTCGCGGGTCAGCGGACCGGGTAATGCGCCGTCCCGCTCCGTGGACACGCGAGGGTGCCGCGCTTGGATGCCCCCCCCCCCCTAACATAATTCTACCCTGATGTAAGCTTTGTTCTGTCATTCTCTTGTTACCAAACATCGCATTGTACCTTACGCCGCCCTCTCCCTTTCCTTTTATCCCCGGGACAGAGGTGTGACTGCTTCGTAAATATAGTAAGGTCAGATTAATATTTTTTTTATTACCTGCCTGTAAGAATAAGTTCATGTAAAGTTTTCAAACTGGCACATGTGTAGATACGACTGCCATTTTGAATTTATCAAATTAAGATATGCCTTTCATATACGCTTCCGCCACTTTAATACGAAAATGGCAGCCAAATCATTGTATTTCTTCGGTTTTTCACTTACGACTCCTGAAGAACTGTATGCCTCATTGACAAAAACGTATAAGGACAGATTTGGAGAGTATTGAATTTCCTTAAAAATTAAGTTCTGAGCAGGGTCGTGCCAACAGGAGGAAAGGAGGGACGCGAAGCTTCCCCCCCCCCCCAACCCAACCCACCTTATGTAAATCTGAGAAGGCTAATTATGTTTCTTACCCCTTCTCCCTCTCTCCTTTTCTTTCATTTATATTTCAGAACCCAAAGTGTCAAGTCACAATGCAAGAAAGAGTTTTTTTTCTCACCCCCCTCACTCCCTAGCTGAAGAGTAGGCACTTCCCTGGCTGTGTGGTGTTTTCCGTTATTTTAACAGTACAGGAGGAGGACTTATGAAAGTAATTTTGAGAAATTCATAATTTCAACTACATACATCGTTGCAGACGAAAGCCGTAGTGTTATAATTTGTGAATATTATGTAAGGTAAGGTAAGTGGGCTGTACGTCTCGACGACAGCGAGGTCATTAGAGACGGGGACACAACCTGGTACAATTAGAGGAGCTGGGTCTTTGTTAAGGGCGTTGGACCCGTAAATTTTCATTATTTTATATTTGTGCCAAACACCGTTCAACTTTTGCAAATCAATTAACACGTCATTTTCCCCAAATAAAAAAAAATTAGGCCCCATAGTTTTTGCAAAATGACTCATCAAAGTCACGAAATGGTCATTACGGTGCAGCCAAAATAATAAAAAAAAAAGTAATTAACTAACGAATTCAAAATTACGGGAACTGAAAGTCAGTGTATCAATGCATTTCATGACTTGTTTGACAAAATTTAGTTTTGGATATTTCAGTAGTAGCAGAAAGTCAAAGTTATGCAAAAATTTACTCATTTTCAGCAAATTTTTAAAAAAATACAAAAATATATCTCTTTGTGTTTACAAAAGTATCTTGAAGTAGTTCACATCATTAAGTATCGATATGAATTATCTTGTTTCTGCAAGTTAATTATTTTTTATTATTTTGGCTACACCGCAACTGCCATTTTGTGACTTTGATAGGTGATTATGCTAAAACTATGGGCCCTAATTTTTTTTTATTCGGGGAAATTACATGTTATCTGATGTGTAAAAGACGAACAGTGTTTGGCACAAATATAAAATTTTGAATTTTTACGGGTCCAACGTCCTTAAGGGATCATCCCAGCATTTGCCTGGAGCAATTTTGGGAAACAGTGGAAAACCGAAAACAGGACGGCCGTAGCCGGGGATGTAACCCCGGGTCCTCCTGAATGCGAGGCTAACGTGTTACCGACTTACCGACTACCGTTGCGCCACCTTGCTCGGCGTGCGATTAGTATAAAGCCTACAAAAACTGACTTGTTTTTATTAGTTTAATAATACTTTCACTTGCGCGGGAGACATCGTCACTTTGGCAAAGTATCTGTGGATAAAGGGACGTGCGGGGCGGTCGTGACGGGGCGCTGCGAGGAGATAAGAAGCTAGTTGTCGTATCTACCCCTTCTCATCCCCTCGGCCGTCGTCTTCCGGCACTGCGGCTAACGCGCCCCAATCCACGAGATTGAGCGGGGCAACACGGCGCCCCGCAGGTGTTTGCTGCCCCATTATGCCGTGGTGAAAATGAAGGCCGAGGGGGAAGTGGGGTAGATTCCGCAACACTTAACACGATTACACCGCGGTGAGCCAACCCCTCCCCCCTCCCATCTCCACTAACTATCCCAAGGTGTCTGCGTCTGCGATGTCCCTTCTCCCTTCTCAACACCGTAGTAGAGTAATTACTACCGAGACTTTTTCTGTAAAATTAGCGTTTGCGCCCATACCCGTATCTTCGTAAATACCTTTATAGGAATGCGTTTTTTTTTTTTTTTTTGCTAGGAAAGGCAGACAAAGTACGCCTCGTCGCTAGAGGCACGAGTTTGTCGTGGCAAGATTTCTGTACCACTTGGTTTCATTGGCTTACATACACGTCGTTATCTCAGCTTCACGATTTTATTCAGGCATGTCTCTCATTTGACTGCACCAGTCGGTGTAAGGTTATTGTGGCCCAATACGTCTGATTTGCCAGTCGGACCCCAAGACAAGTGCGAGTTCATACAATCTCTGACCATGAAGCAGAGCTGCTGATGTGAACATGAGACGTTGTAACCAAATTGTGGAAAATATTTTAGCTACAAACTCTACATAGCTCTACATAGTCGTATCTAAGCTCAAGGCTCTCAACTGGTGTCTATTTTACCCTCGCAACATTTTCGTACGACGTGCGCCACGTCGCACGTCTCCTGGGATGCACGTCTTCGATGCCCACGAAATGAGTTCTTCCTAATATCCCTGGCTTCATGATCGAGAGCAGCATCGCGTTCGGCAACCGTTTATTTGCTTTCTGTGACTCTTTCGCTGCTTCTTTGCCGCTTTTTAAGGCGTTCGCTGAGCGGTGTGTAGAGCTTCGACCGATACATGATGAGACCCGGAAATTTCGCAGGTTCAACGGCCACTGGGCTTGTCTCCGTAGTCCTGTACACTCTGTCTTCAGCTACCTGTTCATTGGCTGTTACTCCAGTGAGTTGCTATATAGTTTTACACCTGACAAGGTAGCATGGGAATCCGTTGTTGGTTCACAGTCCTCAAGTAAGAATTTAATTTGATTTAACCTCATCACACAAGCGATAAACATGTACAGAGGTTTGAAAGCTATCATCTTCTCAAATGAATTCGCGAAATTTCCAGGTATCTAATGATAAGGCCAGGTAAGAGGACTTTACGTCTCGTCGACAGCGAGGTCATTAGAGACGGTGGGTGAGTGAGTGAGAGATCTTGCTCAGCGCTTAACATCGAGGTCTTCAGCGCTGGTGAGGGGTGTCATGAGGTGAATATGGAGCGTCACCGGAATGAAAGGGCGGGGGAAACGGGATATCCCCAAGAAAATCCGCCGACCAGTGGCACCGTCCGGCACTATTCCCACGTGCGAAAATCTGGGGACGGACCCTCCCGGGAATCGAACCCGGATCGCATTGGGGGGGGGGGGGGGCGGGCGAGAGGTCTGAACCCTCGACCACCTTGACCACCCTAGAGACGGTGGCACACAACTTACTACAATGGCGGGAGTTGGGGGAGGAGTCGGCCATGGCCTTTGTTAAGAGACCATCCCAGGTCGGCTTATTGAAGATCCTCTATTAATCTCAAAATTTTATTTTTACGTGGTCGAAACTGACGGAAGTTTGGGTTTTGTGGCCCTTTTTAGGTATGATTATATTAGCGCAGCATCCTCAAATAGTTTTAGACGTGTACAACACACCTTTCTCTTTAATATTACGTCATATAATTATAGGATCACCACTGAATGTTTCATAGAGGCTAGAGTGAGGCGTGTTATGTATACTATATCGTCCTTACAGCTTCCGCACTTTAAGTCATCGAACGTGTTAAAAACGTCCATCTAGACAGACCACCTCAAATTAGCATTTAACCCACTCAGTTATGCACTAAGTTGTGACTAACTAGCTGTGATAGTCAGATTTCCTTATCTGCTGTGTATACCTAACGATACAGACACCAACCTATCGTAGACTTGAAGTGTCGAAATATCTACGAGTTAAGTATGTCACTATGAATTGACCTGGCTAATCACTGATGCACATATGAATTTCCTTCAAGTTCAACACGTCCACGATTGTCGGCGCGGTGACTGTACTTGTTAATAGGCTATTACCATATCCTTGGTAACTTATAGGTGCTCATGTTGCCAACTTTCTTTGAAAAAATATATATTTGAAGTTAAACTGCTTAATAAAATAATTCGCACGACACAAGTAACGTATTAATATTATATTTATGCAACACCATCAATATAGTTGTACTTACAGAGCTTTTTATTTTAAGGGACGCAGCGAGGTAGGGGTTTCTGTTGTTAACCTCCCCTCCCCCGAAGCTAGCAAGGATATAAAAAAGATAAAAATGTTCTGGCTACGGGTTGTGCTAAAACTCGTGTTATTGCGATGGGATAGTAATTATTTTACATTTTCTAGGGACCGAATTTATGTAAGAATAAGAAATGTAAGTTAACAATTGAGTGTTTATATGCAAACTGATCTCCAAAGAAAGTGACAGAAACCAAGTAACAAAGAATTTGATTTTTAACTGTAAGCTTATAAAATAATAATAAATTTTCATGACAATGTGATGTTAATCCATCGCCAAAAATAATTGTTGTGATAAGAATGAGTATTTTTCGCATATTTTCAATCATATTGTTCTTAAAAATTGTGTAACATAAGACAAATGTTTAAAAAAACTCCTGTTAAGAGCATCCGGCAGGAAAAAAACATTAATTGGAAAGGTAACTAAATTAATACTTTTCAGTTTTTAGACATTAATTCTGTAATTATATTTTTACGATAATTTTTTTTTTTTTTAGGTTTCTATTTTTGCACATTGACACGTATGTCAAAATTGTAAAAATCGACTGACCTGGGCTACAGAAATAACTATAAGCAAATATAGATGCCGTATGAAAATTTTAGTGTCATTCGTGGAATTTTGTCTGCGTATTAAAACAATTTGTGAAGTTGACGGAAATTTACTTAATAATCACGATTGCGGGTGGATGCAGATGCCTTTGTTGTATTTCCACTTTA
Source organism: Medauroidea extradentata (assembly GCA_003012365.1). Lineage (NCBI taxonomy): Eukaryota > Metazoa > Arthropoda > Insecta > Phasmatodea > Phasmatidae > Medauroidea > Medauroidea extradentata. Next base: position 70,876 of record PNEQ01030112.1, on the reverse strand, counting down.
TCCTCCTTGGTCGTGTCCCTCTTCCCTGGTTTCCACCTTCACCGGTATTTCTAACCCTCTCGGTTTATTTATTAACAACGGTGAGAAAGGGAAACGCAGGGAAAAATCGCAGAGTAGGCGAGAAGTTGACTTCGCGTCGGGTCTCCGGTGTGTTTACGGCGCCAGAGGGCGAGTTGTTCGACGAGCTGTTTATAATTCAGCGGCAGTCATTAGGGGCGTTGCGCGCCCAGCCGGGATGGCGGAGGGCGGCCCTCACACGAGGTGCCAGATTGTCGCCCGCTTTGATGTCGACGACTTTTTCACCCTCTCCCGTAGAGGTGGTGCGGGAAGTGCTTCCAAGCAAATATTTGCCCAACCCCTGTCCAGCTCGCAGCGAAGGGGGCTTAACTTTTAGTCGGGGACTCGCCAGTTTTAATGAGTCCGTTACCGCGGAGCCCTCGACGTGCGAAAGCATGCATGCGTGAGGCGTCCACTTTTTGTTGGCGCCCGCCGTCTGGCTGGGGATTCTTTGCCTAGAGGTGCCGTGGCGGTAAGGACATTAGCGCAGGATGCATGGGCCCGAGTTTCTCGGCTTTCGAGAGAATTATTTTTCTAAACCCAGACAAGAGCCGATAACATAAAATTTTTCCTTAACTTTGTTGCAAATTGGTTTTACCGTGTAATGAAATTTTTCGAGACAAACTATGTACATATTTTAGCTAACTTATCAGTTACATGGAAATTTCGTTAATGAACTAATTAGCTACCATCATGCTGTATTTTTTCTTTAAAAAAAACAAGTACATAGTTAAAACCAGTTATAACATATAAGTTACTAAGCGATTTTACGATATCGCCACCCGTAAATGTTTTAAAAAATAATTATCGTCAAACGTGTAGAAACTCGGGTCCCAAGCCACCGACCGGTGTGCAGAGCTTGGGCAGACAGTCGTTTGTTTGAAACTACTCAACGTACGTGAGCGATGTCTACTTACAAATAGCATTAAAACATTTACACGCGTGTAAACCTTTTTTTAGGTCCTCCATTTATCTTGGCGCAGGAGCGTAGCCAGGGTTTTTGTTTCCGAGGGGATACCAACTTGAGAATTTTTACAACATAATAAGGGGACGCCAATCACACATGAAGAGGGGGGTCCGGGGACCCTCTCCCGGAAAAATTTCGGTTTTACTGTGCGAAATGATGCAATATAATAAGTTTTTGTACCTAAACTGTCAATATGACACTCCTAATTTATATCTTCCAGCAGTTTATTTTCATTTGGGAGGGATATATCCCGATATCCCCCATCTGGCTACGCCTCTGTCTTGACGCGCCGGAATATGGCGTAAATTGGTGTTTTGCGGTAAATTTTAGGCATAATAATCTTGGTTCAAAATATTTAAAAAGGTGTAGGCGTCCCTCGATTTTTGCAGCCAGTTTCTTATCTCACTTCACTTGCATTCTTTGTATAATTTTAGTAAATTTCGGCAGTTCTGGAGGCAAATACTGTGTTGAACATGTTAAATGCAATGTATATATGTTGACAATTTTGGCTCTAAAATTAACTATAGAGTAGAGAGGTCCATTACATATTAAGCCTATGTGCAATAGGTAGTTTTTGTCTTGCGTTGTGATTACCATTACTCAAATGTTTTGCTAACAGCATATGGCCAATTAACTGTCAAAATTCACTGAGGTTGTTCGAAACGCTTTTTAACAGTAGGCCTATATCTCACGGACGATTGCATCACTCTAATAAAACTTCTTGATGGCATGGTTTCCATGGCCCGCAGTTTGTCACAATGATTACCAAAATTTAATGTTCTGCATCGTAACAATTATGTTTACTCGCTCATTCAGCTAGCTGATTAATGCGTTTATTTTCTGAAACGACACCAGCTGCTGAAGAATCTGCACTCTTTGTGGCACAGACAATAACTAGAGGGATAGCTTTCTTCATTTTTAGATCACGTGGCGATTATTTTTCTTGCCAGTGAAATAACGTAGCGATGTTGTTCACTGATAGTGATAGAATCTTGACGTCGCAGACAACACGGCCAAGTCACGCTTCCTTGTACCCGTAATTATCGACAGCTGTTAGGATCTTTCTTCCATATCTGATTGGTACCTGCGACCGCGATGCTGCGCTGGTTTGGCTCCGGCTAATATCACCTACCCAGTCCATCTGGCAAGCCTTTATACGTGGTGGCCAGCGATAGTGCGTGGTGATTGTGGACTTCAGGAGTCAAAGCTTTCCACATGTGCGTGCCAAGCTCGCTAGAAAGCTGGTTCACTTGATACAACCATCCACCCCTGCTTCAGCTATGTCGCTTTCCCCTCTTTCTCTCCCGCAGCGCGACTGAATGGCTGTCGTCGAGGTGAGATTACGTCACGCCCTTTCTCGATACCTCTCACAATCAGCTGTTGCACTAGACAGACGACTTCAGCTGTCTTGTGTCCCTGGTGTGGGGATGTTGAGGACACGTTCAGGCATGTTCCTGGAGTGATATTTTCAGAAAACATGGAGTGATGGTCACCCGCACACTGCGTGTTCGCTGTTGAAATCTACCGCTGTATTAATTATATATTTTTGGGATGTGCGTCAAGTTGACAGCAAGGTCATTGGAGACGATTTCACTCAACGTGACAAAAGGACAGCAGCTGGGAGAGGATTCGTCCATGGCATATGTTAAGGAACAATCCCAGCTTCGCTTGGAGCTATTTCGAGAAGCCATAGAAAACCGAAATCAGAATGGGTCCCGGGTCCTCTCGAAAGCTGTTCAAACAAATGCATCACATCTCTGTATAAGAGTGTTAAGAAAGTAGGTATGGTATAATTATTTCCCGTACATCAATACATCCTATACATTTTCAGAAAATAGTCAAATGCTTTTTTTAATGTTACTGGACTAGTATAGCAGCAATGCTCAACAATTGCTCCGTTTACAAGCTGAAGTATGGTATAGGTCATTCGGGATAAAATAAGCACTTTTTAAACCCTATTGTTTTCCTTTTAGTTACAATATGCTTTCCTGACACATTCTAATAGAAACAAAAAAAGTCTACGTAACAATCAAAGTGTGTAGATTTTATCGTAGTTAAGGCGGCCGCATACCTCACGCTTCAAATGCGTTGCAGTGTGTTCGTAAACAGGTTTTTTTTTCTACGAAGCAATTCCACGTGTGCCCATTGTGCCAACGTACGAAAAAAAAAACTTGAGACAAAGCCGGAACCTCATTGTTAAGACACCATGCTAATTAAAAACACGGTTTCTAAGCCCTCCAGTATAGCTTAAAAAAACGGCCTTTTCAGACGGCCGTACTTAATAATGTACTAACCGGATGTATGTGAAACTCAGGTTGCAATCTGCACTGAACTTTGCTACAGACTTTCCACTGCTATACGATGCCCCGTAGTAAAAACCGTCCGGCAGATACCTTGCACGCTAGTTGAGCCAAATACGTAAATGAGAGTGAGAGATTTTTTTGTCAGCGCTTAATATCGAGGTTTGTAAGCGCTGGTGAACATAAGAGGATAATGCAGCAGCGCCGGAATGAAGGGGCGGGGGAAACGGGAGATCCCCGAGAAAACCCGCCGACTAGCGCCATCGTCCGGCAGGATTCCCACATGCGAAAATCCCACATGCGAAAATCCGGGGACCTACCCCGCCGGAAATCGAACCCAGATCGCCTTGGTGGGAGGCGAGAGGTCAGACCATTCGGCTACCGTGAAGCCACCATATAGGCCCTACATCAATGGGCCGGTGGCTGATGACATTACAGACTGTGTTGAAGAATGAACAAGCCGATGAAGTCTATCTAGTCCGTTCCCAAATAATAACGCGAATTTTGCATATTTACAAACACCGCTGTACAGTCCGCGCGCCAGATCTGAGTCCCTGACGTGTATGCATTTTTCTTCGTAAACTTTATGTACGCTGCAGTAACACAGTATCTAATATACGTCCTAACTTACGACGTCACTACGGCTAGCTTGTGCATCGGTTGCTATTGGGCCTCGTTGTGTTATTTATATATTTGCGGGCGAAAAACACTTACTCACCAGGGACTCAAGAGCTGACCCGCGGACAGTAGAAGCTCTGAAGTTTTCACGAAAATATTTCTGCACCACTTTGTTTCATTGACTTACGAGTACACCTGCAACTCTGCTTCGTGGTCTGTGATAGGCTGTTTTTAACTCGTAGCGTCTTTGGGTTCTACCCGCAAATCACAGACGTGCGGTGTCGCAGTATTATGATACTGATTGGCTCAGCCAAGTGAAAGACGCCTCTGCACGAATTCAAACCGATAATATTATGAAATAGAGCTGCAGATGTGCGCACGGTTTTGAAAGAAAGTGGTAAAGAAATATTTTCGCGAAAACTTCCTGTCCCTAAACATCAGTCGTATGCGTTGATGAGTTTCGGAGCATCCCTAGTTAATAAATTAGCAACATTTCAGGATGATCGTTTATTCTAATTTACCGAAGGATAATATACCTACGACAGTAAAACTTTTTTGAAGCAAAGACAATAGTTGCACCTTTGTTACTATAGTCGAAGTTTTGATACTAGAGTATCAGTACGATTACAAAAAAAATTGAGATTTCAGGAAAATATGGTTTATAATACATATTCTTCTATTAAACAAATAATATAACTATAGTAACCTAGATCCAGCCTTTGTGAATACATATATGTATTAAAACCATTTTGTAGGGACCTGAAAAATTAGCGTTTTCTTTAAGGCACAAGCTAGCGTTCTACCAACTGTAAGTTCGTGTCCCTTTCACAATTGGCCTTCGATTTATTTGACACCTCGTGTAAGTTTCTCAGCCAATAGTATAAATTTACTCAAAGCAGGTCTATATCACCGTGTCAGCGAGCAGCTAATGAACAGCTGCTGTCTGGACGATTACACATATATTCTTGGAGGCTAGCCTACGGGTCAGTGAACCCGCGAATTTTTCCGGTTCCTACCCTTCAGTAACTTTTTTTTTTTTGTGAGCAAACCAACTAAAAGTGAAGAGGTCTTCTTTCTGTCTCTTTTTCTCTTCTACACTCACAGATACTCCTTGGTTTCCACTCCTCAATATGCCTTATCGTACGAGAACACGCCCAGCTGTCGCTCAAAGTGTACGTACATGGGTCACTTGTCCAGGTCTCATTTATGTAGCAAACTTATACCAGCCGAAGCTGTGCACACCGCTACTGTACAGCTGGGTTGTGATTTGTAGTGTTTGGGAAGTGCTGGGAGGTTAATTCTCGCTACAGTTTCTGACCACGTAAAAAGTAAAAGTCAGGCGGCGCGAAGATGCTCCAACTTGTGGACAGAAAAGCGACGTGACAGCACTGCCTGTTGCTTGTTTGAAGGTGGAATGATGGGGAATGGGAATGGAAAGGGGGTGATGGAGAGGAAATGGCTCCCGTAGAACATCGTGCCTGTGTACACAGAACGGTTTGTGTTTCGAAAGACGGAGTAGGGAACCTGGACAGGGAAGGGGCGAACAGTAGGGAATCGAGTTAAAAAAAGAATGAAAGAAACAAAGCAGGAAGAGGCGTTGAGTGTTGTTTCTCTTCTGGACCATTATTCGCCGGAGGCCGTGCAACCAGTTAAAGCTATGCGTGAGTCAGCAAGTTTTAAACGGCGAAGCTTTTGTTTTTCTCCGTGAGTTTTTAGCACGTAGTGCTCATATTCGCTTGCGCTCTGTTCTTTACTGCCTGCGGTTGATGACGCTTCTGTGCTGTCCGTTCTTATCGACCAGTCTAGCGCTGTTGCTTGTTCAGCGCTCCGTGTTATTCCGCGCTCGTGAATTCCAGGAACACCCTGCGGCTTTCGAGCTAAATTTCAGAACTGCTACTCTTCCTCGTCAGAACAACATCTGTTTTATACAGTTGTTGTTAGCAGTTTTGAAAAAAAAAAAAAAATCGAAAAATAAAAATAATTGAATTATGTTCGTTGGTGATCGTTGAGTTTTGTCGCGTTTTTTTTCTTCTAGCGCTTCGGTGCACGCCGAATAATTTCAACAACACGTGACAGCTCTTCCACAATAGGGGAAAAACAAAGTACTCTAGAACAGTATGGAGAGTTCTTGTTATTTATTTTGCGGTTAGCTAACTGAAGGCTGTAGCGAAAACAAAGTTATCATTTTGTGAAATAATATTTTAAGTCAACGCTATCCGTTCGAAGCTAGAGTGTTTTCTGACTAAATCTTGTTGACATTTGAATTTCCGGTTATTATTATAAATTTTTTATCGTTATATTGAAAATTGAATTTTAATTGCACCGACTAGTCCCCAGAAAAATTAATTAAATTTTGTAGCCGTTAAAACGTAGCCTTTCTGTGTATAGGTTAAATCTTCTCTCTGGGCCCACTTACGTTTGCATCTGAAACTTTCGCAGGGCAGCATTTCCGCACGGGCATTCTTTGACACAAAATGATTGTGAGCTTGTTATCTACACCCGACCACCGATTCCCGAGCACACCGAATTTACGTTGGCTTTGTATACGACGTTTCCCGCCACGACGCGGTTATATTAAGAGGGCACGATACGTTAATTTACAATGAAAAGTTTTTAAGAGCGTCTCCTCACTGCGCGTTACAGACTCAGAAATAAAGGAGATGTAAGGGCGACCTCGAACCGCGCATGCCGCATCGCCTTAGCGAACCAAGCACTGAACTAGCGGGCAAGTTTCCCGCCTAGCCATTCTTGATGTGGGCCATTTAATTTTATTAACGGAAGGCCTGTATAGGCGATTCTGAACAGATCAAATAAACACTAAATAAAGTCCTGCTAAATTTCTATTTTCAGCCAATTTGTATCTTTCCGTGCGTAACGGCTAATTACGGGAAATGTCTAACCTCTCTGAACGCGCGTGTAAGAACTGTTGTACAGTAGAAAATATTACCATTGTCATTTGGTAAAAAAAAAAAAAAAAAAAAAAAAAAAAAAAAAAAAAAAAAAAAAAAAAAAAAAAAAAAAAAAAAAAGAACAGTTTATTAGTCATTAAACACAAGTATGCCGATTTCAGTTTATTTTATTTCGAAATTGTTTTAAAATCTGAGAATAAACGGTACTATATTCATTAATTCACAGCCAACCATACAACTATGATTAGTGTTGAATTCAATGCAGCAACAGGTACTGATATTTTTCAGAGGCTAGATATTTAGTTCGCACTTTACCCCGAACGACCTATAGTAAAGTTCAGTGCACGTTTCTATCTGCTCTTCACATACCTACGGTTAGTACATTTTCAAGTATGGCAGTCTGAAAAGGCCTGTTCGAACTATGTTGGAGGACTGAGAAACAGTGTTTTTAATGAGCATGGTGTCTTAACAATTAGTGTTTTTATAGTAAAATTCCAGACTGGACTGAACTTGGACTGGATTGAACACGGAGCCAACCTAAAGTGAAAATGGATTGAAATGTGTTTATAGAAACATTTTCGATCCGGATTGACTTGTAAACATGGACTGAATCTGTGTCTAGAGACATATCTTATGCGAAACATTGAACTACAGAACATATGACTGTCAAAACAGCAAGAGGCGAATATTTGCTAGATATTTTGTTTTGAATTTATTCGTCGGAATATTTATTTTGATTTATTTGGCACATCCAATTATTTTTATAACATGAAACCGTTTTATTTAGTTTGCCCAGGACGATTCTAACCTCTTACATAACTAAAGAAACGATTCAATATGGCGATCGTTTTGTTTTCGTTCAGTTCTGCCCAACGGGTGTTTAAAGTAAACGTTTCAATCCGGATTCTACAGTCCAATCCACGTCGCCGACAGGACTGGATTACGCCACTCCTACTTCAGTTCAGTAGGAACGTGTTTAAAGTAAAATTTGAATCAAAATTCTTCAGTCCACTCCTAGTTCAATCCGGATTGAGTTGTTACTCCAAACGTACTAAATGACATTGCGCACTTGTCCGAAGTGTGTTTTTTTTCCTTACGACACTGGCACAATGGGTACATGTGAAAATGTCGTAAAATAAATGTTTTTACGAAAACACTGCAACGCATATGTGGTAAAGGGCGCCCTTAAATCTGCTTGTTTTTGGAATTCTATGTAGACCTGGAAATTAAAAAGAGCATTCTCAGAGTTTTTTTACCAACAACGAGAAGATATTTGGCCAGTGTGACTCATTCGTATAGCGTAATCTTCGTGCCGTAATGAAATTTAAGCCCTGGTAATATCGGCTTCAGTTGTGCCTCAGAAATACATCCATCACTAGAGAACAGTTTTAGCTGAATAAATATTGGCAGAAATTGCTGTCTGGGTTTTCCCGTTTTTTTTTTTTTTTGTTTGTTTTCGTAGTGGCTAGGAGAAACCTTCATTTTCAATTTTAAAAAAATTTGAATAAATTGTGGTAATGAATGAGATTGTGGCTCTTTCACAGTACCAGATGGATACGCCGCCGAAGAACTGGCATACTGACCTCAGAGGTGCTGTAAGGTCTGACCATATGGCACCAAGGTTCCCTTTGTCACTGAACACTGAACCTTTCACGACACCGCCCCTACTGCACGACGCCGTTAGCCTTCCTTCTTGCCTAATACCAGCCTCTCTACCTCCCCCATTCCTTTGTCATTCTACCAACATCCAGCAGATCTTTCTTAGAAAATTACAATCTCGCACGTCTGTTCATATACATTTCAGGATGGTTTGTTTTATGCAGAGTGCTCTCTATATGTACAAAAATTAAAACGTTAGCGAGTTTTTTGGACTAAAATATGTAATTTTGTTATTATTTGGGCTCTGAAAACTAGGCACCGGTCGCCAGCTCGCCGCAGTTTTTTTTTTCTCTCTCTGGCGTTTATGTTGTTTTAAATCATTCTGTTGACTAAGTGCCGTAGACTAAAGCTTTTCCAATAAGGAACTGCATGTGTTGAAAATGTTCACTGACGTCATGGCCTATAGGCCTAGCCAAACATTTTCGGAACATAAGAATGTTAACTCTTGCGCACATGAATTGATTAACATACAGTAAGACCTCGATTTACGTTATACCGCTTTACGTCGTTTTCGGATTAACGTTGTTAATGTTGGAGTACCCATTTTCTAATTTAAGTAGCCGTTGATTCATAATAACGTTGTAAATTCAACCACGCGCGCAAGAATTAACATTCTTATGTTCCAAAAACTTTTGGCTATAAGCGGGGCTGGTCTGGCACAACTTAGGTAATTTCAATTTGTGTCGCTGTTTTCATAAACCCGTTGTCAATCGAGGACATACTGTACTATATGTCGCATCGGATCGGCCGTAGCTGTGTACTTCCGGGAGTCAGGTGAACAGCCGGTGAAGGAGCAAAGGTCAAGGCGGTGGTCGTATCAACTAGTGGAAAATTCTGGAACGCGACCTGCGCCGGTGCTTGCGTGACGTCGGCTCCCGCCGTGTCGTCGCTAATGAAGGTCTCGGAAGGGCGGGGTGTCATTTATCGACGGAGGCGCTCTCAAATTGGTGGCGCCCCGTCATGCCTCGTCTTCGGCCACCTTCTCCCTCCTTTTCTCGTAAGCTCGCCCGTGTGTTAGAAAATTCATCGTTACATCCACTAATGGTTGAAACACAGGTGTACGTCGGTTGATACAATTGTCAAACTTCAGGTAAAGGTGAGTAGGGTAAAATTTTAACTTGAGGCTTGCCCAAGTAATCCCAAGTAAAGTTTCCAAGCGTCTAATAAGTCACCAGAGCGACTTCTTGATCAACTCGTGGTTATCCTACTCGAGAGCAGGGTAAGCTGCTGTTAATCGAAAGTGGCGAATTCGCGCAAAGAAAGTGCAAACTATAGACGTAACCAAAACCACAACTAAGTGACACTCTAAATAACAATTTTTTCAAGATATCGAAGAAAGAAACAAAGAAACACGAAACTACTAGGCCTGTTATTTGTAATACAGTAAATTAACTTGCATAAAATGTGCTGCTGTAGTTGTGTTTAGTAAACCAAGCTATGTAGACAATTTTTAATTACCTCCATCTTAAAACCCGAACTGATTGCAGGCGTTTTGAAATAACCTTGTGATTGGCAAAACCTTGTCACTTGATTGAGCAAACCTACTTTACTGTAACTCCTTCTATGTAGAGCTGTAGCCCTATTTTACTAAGCCAATAAGAATCCCGATATTGTAATATTTTCTGCCTATTATTGATCTGCAGACAGCTACGTTGTATCAGACTTATATTACTCAACCATTCATGTCGCAAGAAACTACAGCGTTTTCAAGGGTACGTTGGCACGAAACATTTTCGCAATATACCATCCTCTCTACTGATTAAATATATATCTTTAATTTGTTATTTCTTGCGTATAAACAGTATGTTAAAATTATATTGTTTTACAACCAAACATGCTTCGATAACGTAAATTATTGATTGCATAACTGACACAAATGCACGGGACAGTTTTCAAATTTAATGTGTAATAGTTGACATAATGTACAATATGTCCAGAAACAAATGCATAGTAAGCACACCACGCGAATCGTGGGCTAAATTTGAGACGAAAATTTTTGTGATAAAATGTTGTACGATGACATTATGCACAATATGGCAACGTATTACGGTACTTAGTCCCCTCTTGCGTTCCGCGGATATCTTATTTATTTTACTACTACTGTTCTGACCTGCATATTTTGAGTGCAGGTTAAAATCCCGAGCAGTCCAAACATGATTCTACGATTACCTGGCGTAATGACGTAACATACAAAAAATAATACCTAGACGTGGAGCGCAAGAGAGAGACTTTCTTCGCGCAGTGTTGCCTTATTGCGGGCGTAAAATATCTTATCGTCGTACTACATTTTGCCACTTACATTTTCGTCTCCACTTTGCCCAGGACTCACGTGGTGCTCTTATTATTCTTTGTTTCAGGACAATCTTTATATTTTCTTTTATTTTCATTGACATTACTATTGACCCATCTACTGCTTTAAAATACGCAGGCCTAATTGTATCAATGAAGCATTGTGTTATACGACAGAATTTTCAAAATTGCATGTTTATATTTTCAGTAAACAGTGCTCACATCTAGAGGAACAAAAATGTTGCATGGACATAGGTCCGAAAATACACCGCATCGGACGACTTGAAGTACACGCCCTCTGACATCACACCACAGGGGGAGAGTACTGTGGGAAACAAAACTTGTTTACAAACATGCTGATTTGTTAGTTGGTGATGGCAGAAACCAAACATTGTTGAGCCCAAAGATTTACACGCAAGGGTATAAAATATTAGTTTCAATTCGTGGTTGAAATACGCAAATGCATAAGATCAATGTTTACTTGAAAAAGCGGCAAATTCCAAACAAATAATCAATTTTCTTGGCATACATCTATCTCATCCGGGACATGTGAAGCCAAACACCTAAATGAAGGTTATGTTCGATTGCGGTATCCGTGGAGGTTTGAATTGTATCCCACACCAGACTGAAGCTCCGCCTCTTTTCAAGTCGTACATTGTGTCACTGTGGAAGGCCATTGCAGCTATAGTCCATTTCATATAAGTTTGGATAAATTTGACAGCAACTTACGGGCATTAATTTTAAGTATTTTGCGATTTGTTGCACATTTCAAGACATTTTTTAGCTCTAAAATGAACCTGAAATGTCCATTTCAGCATTGTAATACAAATTTTATCTTGTGTAGTGACACAAATAACAAAATATTACAAATTGTTGCCCACAAGTTGCTGTCAGATTTATCCAAACATATGAAATGGAGTATAATACTCGGAACTACATACCAGTCGAGTCGTATATAATTGGACTGCAGACGTCGTCCGTTGTAACATTCCACACAAACATGATCCACTCCGAACACCACGTACTGTAAGTCATGAGACCTGTAGTATAGTATCGTTCGTTCGGGATAAATTGAGCTCTAAAGATTCAACCTTTGAAAAAAAATATCATCAGCCGTGCGTATAATTTAACATTAACAATACTGACATATAATCAACTGAAATCGACATATTTTTATTTTATATCACTAGAGCCCACGATTTTTGGTGAAAAGAATTCTACAACAGTTTGTTTCAGTGCCTTACGAGCAAATCTTCAGCTGTGCTTCGTGGTTATTGGCAGGATGTATTATTGCTAGAGGCCGGAAAATATCGCGGATTCAGTGATCTGCATGTTAGAATGCATTGTCCTGTGCATATTCAAGCCCCGACCATTTGTCCACTAGCTGCTACGCAGTGGAACAGCGGGAAATGAACGAATAGACGGGGCTTGAATATGCATAGGACAATGGTTTCTAGCATGTGGGTCATTGAATCAGCGAAATTTTCCGGGCTCTAATTATTGCACAGACGTGGCTCATTTGACTGTGCCAATCAGGTCAAGGTTACTGCGACACCACACGTCTGCGATTTGCGGGTAGGACCCCAAGACGCTGAGTATTAAAAACAGCCAATCACTGACCACGAAGCAGAGCTGTATATGTGTACAAAATGCATTGAACCAAAGTGTTGCAGAATTCTTTTCACCGAAAATCGTGGGTTCTATATATCACTAATAAAGTTTCTTCTACCAGACTATATAGGTTCCTACCGACTGCATGGATTATCTTATACGCGCAGATATCACGTGACGTGTCCAAAGAGGTTAGGTATTTCCTGTCGTTAGCCGCGATGCGCGGAGGGATACGAATTGGCTGAGAATATAACTTTAGCAGGGCTTTCTTGAGTGCTCACTTTATCCGGAAGTACCTATAAGTCAACAATGCGTTTTCGAGCCTATATTCACATAATAGTCTTTGCTCCTCTAGATGGAATATTGTTCAGCCAAAATACTGACATGCAATTTTGCAATCCCTGAATTTCTTGGTATCTATTTTGTTACTACGGCAGTACTTCACACCTCGTTTGTTTCTCCTTACACAGTGGCGAGCTACGCAATGCGGTTGGCCAGGACTGCCGCAAGTCGAGCACACCGACCTGTGAAGGGGGAAACGGTTCTACCTGCTGCTGGCGGTTCAGGTTTTTTTTTCTGCGCTCTTTGACGTCACCGGGAGATAAGCGAACTCCGCGGAAAATTGCCGGACCAGCTGGCGGGCCAGGTTATTGCTCTCGCGCGGGAAACTGTACTGCAAGGTGCAAAAAAAATCGCGAACAACTCGACCTAGAGAGTTTATACTTGTTAGAAATCCCAGAAATCCTGTTATAGTCTGTTCACTTTAAACTGACCACTCCCCAACACCTTTAATATCCAAAAACCGTATTTTGTATCGGTCAAATATGTTAAGTTTTGTGATTAGTGGAATGTTTACACTGTTTTTTGTTACAGGAAAGTTTTCAGGTCAAAAATATTAAAGATGATTGCAAAATGGCTGAAAGAAACATTTAAGCAGTGCTCACTTTATCGTGAACAATCTATACATGGCCATCACAAGGGCGATCCTAAGGGGGAGGGGGTTAACTGTTAGAAAAGTTAAACTTAGTAGTTTTTTTTTTTTTTTTTTTTTTTTTTAAATAAAATACACGTATAGCTAGCTGTAGAGCTCGTTGAACAATATGTAACGAATTAAATTTAGTGTACAGAGTTATATTTGAGTTGACTATTCAAAAGAATGCAACCCCAAAAGAATTAAGGTTCATACTGAAATCGGCAAAGCTTTGTCTTTCACATTCCACGCGTACCGAAAGACGTACTGGACTAGGTAATAAACTGCTTCGACACTAATTTTACAAAGTGTAAGACAAGGCGACTTCGCCTTAATTTCGCCACATAAAAATTAAGATGAATAAATAAAATAATTTTTCTCTAACCATTAAACATCAATTTAACTGCTGTGCGGAAACTGTGTGCTGAAACCTTGTGGGAAAAAAACATCACAGGCAATTTAATATTGTCTGGTATGCATCTACTCAGGTTATTAAAACGATAAACTGGGAAAGTTATGGGGTGACATCATAAGACTTCACTCTACCGTATACCCATGGCTGGCCTTGGTCCTGGTCATGAACGTCGTATCATGATGTTGTACCTATAGAATCAAAGCAGATAACGCACATGCAGATCTGTAGGAGTATATATTCTTAGTATAGACACTTGGAAAATCACGGGAAATGTTGACTGTTTGCTAGGCTCCAACATTCTGTATATAACACTGAATGTTTTGTATATATATTGGCTATCGTTTATTTGTAGATTTGTTTCACTTTTCAACAAACCCAGTTAGAACTGTACAGCTTGAACACACAGCCTGTGTGATTTGCCAGAAAACTGTTCACATGTTTATTGGAGACTATGCTAAACATTTTCGCGATTTTCCAGTGTCTCTAGTTCTTAGCTAAAATTCGCAGGATTCCGGGGTCACTGAAAATTATATATTTTTCGCTGCAAAGCAAGTATATGGGGCACCCTCCCTATCCGTACTACTTTAAATGTGTCGCAATGAAATGCGATTATTATAAGTTCAAAAACGTATTTTTAAATCCCCTCCCTCCAAGATGTTTTTAAATGGCTTCAGACTGCCTTATCTAGGAAAATACCGGACGGAATGTAAAGCTCAAAGAAACATGCTTTGGACTTAAAACAGTGTTTCCAGTAATAAATATCACTGAAAAAAAAAATAACAGTAGTAAACACTGCACGTAAGAGCCTTTGGCGTAATGGTGAAACTTCATTAAATACGTCAGAGGTACTCTGAATGCTTCGTCGATGTTGTGCCTGAACCTATGTGTTGAATTGAAGGTGCCGCAAAAATGGACGTTGTCAGAGTCACATTTAACTGTTGAATCTTCCATACAGTAACTTCACATATCACGTAAGGTGGTGACGAATAGAAACTTTCTGTGTAAATTTTCAGCGTTTTTTAAATGTTACTGCACGGAATATTTGACGAAGTATGTTTGACATAGTGAACTTAGTAAATAAATTTTTAACTAAATATGTTATATCAAGATTACAGCTGTGGATGTGTTCCATACAAAATAAACAGTTCTTTCTATTTCCTGTGAAATTAAACATTTTTGACATAGAAGGTTTTCATTCTTCATCATCGTTATGTTATCTTATATTTACTTTTATCTTTACTATCCGTTGTAAAAGTTCAGGCTTGCCGCTTGAAGTCTGGCAAGCTGTCAACTTGAAGTCTGTACATGTATATGTGTACATACATTAATACATGTACACGTACTTAACTACAGTACTCTTTATTAGTTAGGCCAGGAGCTGTCCCCAACCGTCACTTACTTGAGTAATTCTGTGGTGTTTGGGTAATTCGGTATAACTCGACAAATGAGAAAATTGAGTTAGGTATAGGAGCCCATAATACATGCTGTTTTCTACGTCTGGGTAAACGGATATAAATCTTAATATAAATTTTAATGACTAAGGGTGCCACCTACCACGCGCTTGAAATGCGTTGCAGTGTATTCGTAAATACGTTTTTATACGAAACTGTTCCACATGTGCTCATTGTGACAAGGTACGAGAAGAAAAGAAACTTTAAACGATGACGGAAAGGTAGTTTCAAAACATCATGACAATTCGTTTCTGACGCCCTCAAAATGGCTATAACAAGCTTTTTTCAATTTGCCATCTATCGGAAAAACTACTCACGGGATGCGTGTGTAACTTATCTAGAATCATGCTATGGACTTAGCTTAAATTTTTTTCACCAAGAAAAATATAGGGTGATTACTGAAAGTATCAATCGGGCGAGTAGTATACGATACAACTACAACGCCGTTTCAGTGTCTTGCGCTAGAGTCGATACCATACACCAGGCGAGCCGTTCAACATCGCCCTTGACGTCGTGTCTCACTCACACAAACACACGGCCAGTAGGCGAGCACTTAAATTTGTACGTTACTATTTACCATTATGCTCAGTGTATCTTAAACCTTCTTTTTCGATTTAGTCAAAACACCATTTTGACTTATCCCATTTTTACCTAAACATCACAGAATTCTGATTGGCTGTTGGATATATATGATTATGAGTTTTATATTAATTCTAGGTCTTTAATACAATGCCATAAGATTCAGAATGTCTTGTACTATTCCCAACCAGTAGGGACAGGAAAATTTCGCGAATTCAATGACCTGTAGGCTAGAATCCAATATACTATAAGCCCCGTCTATTCGTTCATTGTCTGCTGTTCCACTGAGTAGCAGCTATAAGTTGACTAATAGTCGGGGCTTGAGTATGCATAGTATAATGGATTCTAGCCTGCAGGGCATGGAATTCGCGATATTTTCCAGTCCCTACCAACCAGGTAATTATTGACTTGCAAAAACTGTCCAAATTTGTGTCTTGAAAAAAAAAATATGCGAAATAAAAAAAATCAAACTAATACGTGGTCGTGACCGTTTTATTATATATTATCCCTTTTGAGGTAAAAAAATCAGTACTCGCAGAAACAGCGTAAATAGAAGTCTACGACCTTAAAATAAACCCCAGGTGGATAGAAAGGAGGCAGCAGGAGTTGAAGCCGTTGTGGGCCAGGCGAGGTCTGGTCGATAAGGATGGTCCGTCGACGAGGACCACTCAACCCGCGCCAATCGTGAACCATCGTACCTATTAATAACTGGCGCATGGCCGGCTCGTCCATCGGCGTTCCTCCAGTTCCAACTGGGGGTCGCTGCCACGTGGACTTGTCGCATGCCTGCGGGAAATAAAGGGTGAGGGGTTGGCAGCTCGATAGAGCACGTTCGCTCGCCACAGGCGATGGGAAATATCTCGAGAAATATTACCCCGACCTCTTCTTCGGCTTGTATTTTGTGTGTGTGTGTCTGAGGTGCGAGAAAGAGGCCGTAGGGCAGAAGTCGATAGAAGAGTTCGCTGAAGTTGGAATTTGTGCTTACAACGCCCCCCCCTTTTTTTTTTTCTTATAGCCCCGAAGAAACAGTAAAAAAAATCAAATTTTAGATGAGACTAATGTTTAACCAGTATTTTTAAAACCCGAAATCGAAATTTTCCCCGGGGAAACCCCCCGGATCGCGCTTTAAAAGGTAAGAGGGATGAATGTCGTTCCTTTTTTTACCCACCCCCCTCCACTTCATAATACTACAAACTCTGGTTAACGTTACACGTTACATCAAAATTAATTAATTATTGTTTAGTGTAATATATTTTTATGCCACGATTATTAGTAGACAGCTATGAAATATTAAGGGCGCCGCTTACCTGAGCTTTAGAGGCTTAGAAATGACGGAGACATAAGGACGACGTTAAATCTTTTATCAAATGCCGCATCGCCTCAACGAGCCAAGCATGAAAAATAGCTTGTAAGGTTCCCGCCGAACCGTTTTTACTATGGGACCTTAAGCGGTGACCATATAATATTATTGGTGGAAAGTCTGTAACAAAGTTCAATGCATGTCGCAATCTGTGTTTCACACACATCTAGTAAGTACATTTCGAAGTACGGCAATTTGAAAATGCCTTTTTTTAGCCATGTTGGCGGGCTTAGGCTAGAAACAATGTTTTTAATGAGCATAGTGTCTTAACAACGAGGTTCCGACCTTGTCTGAAGTTTGTTTTCTTTTCGTACGTTGGCACAATGGACACACGTGGAATTGTTTCGTGAACACACTGCAACGCATTTTAAGCGTGAGTTAAGCGCCTTTACATGTTTTATAAAATAAAGCTTTCTTATTCAATTAGTAGTTAGATATTAGTGGTGTCTTAAGTGCATGCATAAATGGAATACGGCCAGCGAGTATTTAGCAGCTAGGAAATTATTGGCACTAGGAACCAAGAAAAAGTTGCCGCAATTGTTATAGCCAATAGTGTTTGCCAGGTGGCGGTATGTGAAGAGTTCATATGCGCAGGCCTGTGGGCGTTACAGCCTGTCGAACAGCTGGGTGTTGTTTACACTGACGTGCCGCGTCGCAGTGCTACCAACACCGCTACACATTTACCACCAGGAACTTGGGCAAAAACAACTAAAGTAAAGTTAATTGTACTACAGGTTGGAAAGATCTTTGTTAAAAGTTTGGCATACGAACAATTTATGCCGCTTGAGCGCTGGTATTGGTAAGAGATGTAAACTGACCAATCACAGTGCTTCTAGAATCTTAATTTACACGAAGTTGATAATTTTAAAAGGTGAAATTGTTTTCTTTTTCTCATTACGATGAATTTAAATGCCTTCTCTCATTCCCGAGCCCAGTTAAGTATAATTTTACTACGGTTTCGTATTTTATTACACCCATAAGCGATTGAAGCGAAACTAGCGGTAGAATTTTTCCCTGTGCCAAGCTCTCTCATAAGAAAACATATTTACTTTCTAACCTGTAGTTACCTTAACTAAAATCACGGGTAAATATTAAGAGTAGCTACTCGTCGTATATCGGTCAAACTATTGAATTTAGAGGCATAATTTACTACTGAAAAGTGTTCCTGCAGACGTTAGAAGTAGTCGTACGTAAAGAAATTGTAGTTGACTTACTTTGAAATTTCCCGATATCTTTTGGTTATGTTAGTTTAGGTTAGTTTAGATGAGGTTAGTTTTGGTTGCGTTATTTTACCCTTAAGTTTTCCATTTTTCGTCAGTTTTGGTAAGGTTAGGTAAGTTTATCTAAGGCACGGCCATAGAGGAACAGGTCTGGACACTGGAGTTGAAAATTGACCCCGTTATGACTGATTGGCGCCACTGGCACTGTGGGGTTGTTTTAACATTGCGTAAATGGGACTAAAAGGAGCAAACTCGTGCTGGAGCTGCTAGGAGAATTGTTAGTACGACGCTACGCTGCAATGTTAAAACAACACTTCACTGCTAGTGGCGCTTTCAGTCATATCGGGGTCAACTCCATATCATTGGTAGAAAGGCGAGTGTCCAGACCTGTACTTCTACGACCGTGATCTAAGGTTAGGTAGCCTAACCTACCCTAACGAAAAATGGAAACTTAAGTGTAAAATAACAAAAACAAAACTAACGTAACCTAACCTAAAAACTAACGAAAAACGGAAAATTTCAAAGTAAGTAAACCACAATTTTCTTTACGTACGACTATGTCTAACGTCTATAGAAGCATTTTTAATCAGTAAACTACACCTCTGAAACCAATAGTTTGACCGGTTTATGATGAGTAGCTATTATTAATATTTGCCAAGTCTCGTTCTAAACAACTATTATGTTTAGCTGTACAAGGTGGTCATACTGAGGTTTTTCTGACCAAGCCCAGATTTTATCTTGAGCCGTTCAGACAGTAACTCGAATTGAGCTTTGCAGCGTCCAATAAGTAGAGTTACTGGTTTTTGGTGAAAATAATTATGCAACAGCTTGTTTCAGTGTCTTATGTGCACAAACCTGCGCCATGGTTATTGGTAGAATATATATTTGACTAGAGGCGTTGCTTGTTTGACTGTGCTAGTTTAAAGATCACTGCGACGCCCTGCGTATGTAATTTGTAGGTGAAACCGAGTTGCAGAAAACCTCCACAATAAAACAAAATTCATAAGAAGATCATAAACGTATTTAGTTGTAAAACGGTTATGTTGACAACACTGCGGCGTGCCGGTCGTCAAACAGACTGTCGGCTTGTGTTTGGCCTGCGCGCTGCTGGCTTTCCCTCCCTTGACGCTGATGCAATATGTCGTCTGCGTTGGCTGAATGTATTGTTAGGGATATGAGTATTTCAAAGGTTCAGTGACCTGCCACGATTTTGTGGCGAAAGATTTTTACACCGTTTGGTTTCAGTGCATTATGTGCCAGGGGCCTAGCCAGAGGGGGGGTGTTAGTGGTGGTCAGAAAAAAAAAACCTTAGCCCAAAAAATTGAAAACATACATATTAAAAAAACCTGTAATGTTTTCACTTGCAGACATTTCGATATTTAGTTACAAAAAAAGTTAAAATAGCCCTATTTTGCACCCTGAAATCCAAAATGTTCTCTGGAGATGACCTCCAAACCAATTTCAAAGGGTGGAAAATTAATGTTAAATTATTTCATATTTTAAAATATTAAAAATATTTTCACCAACAACATATACTCTATTTTTAAGTTACTAAAGCTGTTAACATAGCACTATTTTGCACCTTTAAAGCCAAATTTTTCGTGGAAAGCAGCACTAAAGGGATGGAATTTTAGAAAATGTCACATTTAAGAAATTAATATTTTTACTAGTAGTATTTTTAACCCCCCCCCCCCCGCTTTAAATAGGTAGTCGGTGATCTTTCACAAAATTCCCTGGCCAAAAACTCTCTCTTCCACAAATCCTGGCTACGCGCCTGTTACGTGCACATCCACAGCTTTGCTTCATTGTCAGTGATTGGATGTTTTAACTCTCACTGGTCTTAGTACTTGTCTTGGGATCCTATTGTAATATCACAGACGTATGGTGTTACAATAGTATTACTCCAATTGGCGCAGTCATATGAGAGACGTGTCTGAACAAAGACACTGCCGATAATCATGAATAGAGACCCGGAAATGTTGCGGGTTCAACGACCTACCGGTTAGACTCTACAGTCCTATGTACACTCTCTCTCTTCAGTTACTTGTACATTGGCTGCTGCTTCAGTGATTGGCCAGTTGTACATGTGACGAGGTAGCGCAGGAGTCAATGAGAGTTTTGACTCAGGTCTGCTATAGGTACACATTCCTCAAGGAAGAATTTTGGTATCAATGACCCAATCGTGAAAGTAACTAACGTGTACAGGAGTTGGAAATCTAACGACTTCTCAAATTAATTTGTGTGGTTTCCAGGTCTGTAATAATGGAAATTAACATATTAACATATATTAGGGTATAAGGGTTACGCTTAACTTCAGTAAACATGTCATCTCTCCCAAGAATTAATTCGGGTTTATTTTGACGCAAATCAAAATCTCCCGTGAGATTTCGAGAAAGTGTTAGTAAAATTAAAGGTTTGTGCGACATGATATATCGCAGTTTCATGGACGGTACATAATTAAATTGGCGTTTTCCTTTGAAAAAAAAAAAAACTTTCTTCTTTATGTTGTGATGAAAAAAAAAGGGGGAGGTTACGTGGGCCGTACTCTCCCCACTCACCCGGGGGTGTCCACGGTCTGCTGTCACTGGCTGATTCTTCGCTGTAGTGTGGGCGGAGCAAAGCTCTCGCCCAACTCCTTGTCATTCACGCCGAGTCTACGTGATTCACCCGAAAATACTAGATTTCGGAGGAGAAAACTGTTAGTCACTTGGAAAACTTATCAGTTTTGGTGTGCTGCGCGTGGAAAGTTGAGAAGTTTGCAGTGGTGTCTCAGAGTTTATATCCAAGTTTTTTGTGTATTTAAATTGCTTTGTTCCTAATCATTAAATTAAGATATAATTAAAGAAAAAATATTAAACATCCTCCGGGTTTTTATCAGCACTTCAGTGACTTGCAAATATTTTTTTTTTTTTAGGTGGTAAGTGCGTTATCAACGCTTTTAAACAAAATGCAATGAAAATAAATTAGAATAATTAAGTACGTTTTTACTTTAAAACTAATAAGTTGAGCGTTGAGTTGCAGGAAACTCACAGGTACACAATAAAAGCACTAACACCGAAAAAAATGAGCAACAAAAAAAAAAAAACGAAGAATCAAACAGAGGACGTCTGAAATGGCTGCGGTCAATAAACATACAGATAATTCCGAAATATGTCGGTTTATAATGCAAACAAAAAAAAAACGAAAAGGAAATTCAAAGAACCAAACAAGTTGCGTGGAAATGGTGACAGTGATGGAAAAAGACAACGAGGACAACACGAATAAATACTGTTAATCTTGTAATATTTATGTGTGTATTGATAAATAATCTGTGTTGTGTTTTACTTATAGTGTTCTACTTGTAGACTAGTACTAGAAATTCATAAGATTTATTTTTTTTCCTGTTAACCTTGTTTTAACTAGGTACTTGCAAACCTAATTTATTTCGCCTGTGGTGTTATTTTTTTAGCAATGTCAATTGTAGAATGTGTGTGATATATATAAGGTTCAGTGTAAGAGAAAGCAAAATTGCGCCAAATAAAGACGTTTTGTTATTATTATTATTAATGATATTAATCACAGCGACTGAAATGGTTGTAGGCAAGACAACACAATGACTGTAACACAGACAATGATAGTAGGCTCCCCTCGACTACACCAGATGCGACGTTTTGGGAACTGTATACGTTCCCTTCTTCAGGCACACTAGCAATTTGAGGAACTCCAGCAGACTGACTGTGATATTATACAGAATGTTGTAAAATTGCATGTCAGTATTGTGGGGGAAATAGTCCACACATCTATAGGAACAAAAAATGTTATATGGACGTTGGTCCGAAAACGCACACAGTTTCTGCACTACAGTTCGCAATACGTGATGTAGGGTTCATATCACGCGCTATATCATGTTGCTGTGTAACGTCGTTACAGCAGTCCTGTACATTGTAACTTACATATATATATATATCCACGAAGACACTTCAGCTGTCATACACATCCATTGCGAAAATCATTCAAAGATCACATGTACCGTGACGTAGCAATGACATATTTATTAGCCGTGGAAATGTTTTTGAACTTTCAATAAAAAAAAATTGTAAAATAAGGTTCCTTTGTGTTTTTTTAGCATATTTTTAAACATAAAAACATTTCGACGAGTGATTTAAAACTTTTAATTTTGTACGTAATACACTTCAATACATAATGATTGATCTTACTTGTTTAGGCCGGTCGAGACGCTTAATTGCGAACACACTGAAAGGTCAGCTAAACATTTGCTGTTGAGTGGGCGATGTGTATACTAAGGAACAGCCAGGTATAGCCCTGAGCAAACATTAGCGTATCTTGCAACCACTCTCCACACGCCACTCCTCTCTCTCTCTTTCTCTCTCTCTCTCTCTCTCTCTCTCTCTCTCTCTACCAATAAGATGCGCAGCGAGTAGTGACTCATCGCTCAAACGTCGCGGCCTGGCGACCAGACCTGTTCCAAGCAGTCAACTCCCGATTATCCTCGGTTATGAAGGGGGCCGATGCCTCGGATAATCCAAAATCGCGGATTATCCACTTTTACCATTTCGTAGATTTCAGTAGAAATAAAAATTGTCAAATGTATTCCTGCAATAAAAGCCAGCAATTAAAAACAATACACTCTCGATTATTCGCATTAATGATAAAGGGGTATCCGATAATGATATAAAACACAATTAATAATAAAATTACATATCTTACGCGACCAAGAAACTCTCGTTAATCCATTCATACGTGGAGATAATTGTTTCTACTACTGGAAAATACTTAAATCTTCTTCAAGCCTTTAAAAATACGGTTGCGAGCATAACACGTTGGTGAATGTTATGCGAGCGAAAACAGCGTGTATTTATAAATAACTAAAAAGGGTTTTTAAAGAAATTTCAACTTTTTAACAACTGTTTAAAGTAAAAAATTTTGCGTGGATATTCAGCAAATCGGATAATCCGCACACGGATAATCGGGAGTCTACTGTATGCGGTAAATAATGAAACCATCGCAGCAACAAAGGCAACAGCTAGACTAAAGATAAGTCATCGTCTGAAACTTTTGTTCCCGCTGGAAGCAGTAAAAAGGTAGGCGACATGTGCGACATTGGTCTAGGCATCAAGAACAACACCGCTCTTATGTACATAGTACTAAATTAGTACCCAATTTTAACGTAGTCTTACATTGTCTATGCATTGTAAGCAGTGACACTACAACCTGATAGTTTTATTTGAATAAAATGTAGCTTAAAGACAAATAGCCACTAATAGTCATGTGGTATTTAAAAAAAAACCAAGAATCCTAGTGTACTTGCATGCAAATGCACGTGTGCGCATGTGTATGTACGTGTGCATGGGAAAGTTTGAATTTTTTTTCAGTGCATAGGAAGCAAACAAATAATGTAGTAAATACGGGGATCATGTTACTAATACTATTTACTACATCTGTGGTTCGGAAGCGAAGGAGCCATTGAGGCGACAGTGGTACGCACAATGAAATTCCTTGTTGCGCAGGGCTTTCTGTCCGACTTTTTCTACGAGTCTTCATGTGGTGGTATTGATTTATTTGACGCGACTCTAGCTGAGCGCTACTCTATCGTAGTCTGAAATATCCGTTTCCGACTACGTTAAAGGGCTGTCTGATAATACATACAATGCATGCCGTTTTTAAAGTATCATTCCGTCATCGTCTGGAGTATGGATTTTTCTCGCACGTCAACGTCTTTGTAGAAACGGGAAGAATTCACGTTATTATTTATTGACAAGCTAGATTTCATTGGTCTGTACATACTAGAGCACAATCTGTGATTCTATCCACCATGACTAGAGATTATGATGTATCGCGAAAATATTTTGGGCCGTCAACCCTTGAAATCGCTGTAGTTTCTTGCATCATATTTCATATATGATTGTGTAATGTACGTCTGATACAAGGATCCTCCTTGATCTGACACAACGTAGCTGTCTGCAGACCAACAACATACATCAAATATTATAATAGTGGGATTTTTATTGGCTCAGTGAAATAGGGCAACAGCTCCACGTTCAAGAGACCCAGTAATCATCTAATAAGCTGAACGTGTGTTGAAATCCAGCAAAAAGTCAAGTTTTCCCGCGATAAACCATCATCTCTAACCATGAGCAGTCGAACATCTATGTGATGACTAGGGACCTGAAAAATTCGCGTTTTATTTTAGGCACAAGCTATAATTGCAGCAACTGTAAGTTCGCGTCACTTTCATAATTGGTCCTTGACTTATTTGACACCTCGTGTAAGTCGCTGAGCCAGTAATAACAATTAAATGCAGGCCCATATCACTGTGACAGCGAGCAGCTAATGAAGAGCTGTTCTTTGCTTGAGTGCACACACATTCTTGAAGGCTAGCCTACAGGTAAGTGAATCCGCGCATTTTTTTTTTTTTTAAGGTATCTAGTGATGCCATTTACTCCTGTGGCCGATTTGCGAGAGGTTAGTCATTCTACCTTGAAACTTATAGTTATTGGACAGAAGCCGTAGCAGGCCACGACATTATCGACGAAAGAAAGACGTTGAAGAAACTACAGCTGTTTGGAGTCTCCACTGATGTCAGGGAATAACGTGAATTTCGCTCGTGTCTGATACGTTAAATACTATCGTTAGAGATGATGGTTTATCGCGGGAAAACTTGACTGTTTGCTGGGTTCCAACGTACGTTCAGCTAATCACAATAACACTGGCCTTTCCTTGTACTTGGAGCTGCTACCCTATTTGACCAAGCCAATAAGAAACTTGCTATTGTAATATGTAATGCCTCTTATTTGTCTGCAGACAGCTACGGAGTGTCAGGCGTGAATCATCCAATCATACTTGGGGCGAGAAACTATAATGTTTCCAAGCCTATGTTGGCACAAAACATTTTCGCGATATTCCATCATCTCTAATTATCGTAAAAAAACAGCGCATTTCAACGCCCTGGAACGCAGTTAAAGTGTAAATTAGAGGACCTTTATGTTACTTACCCTGATGGTACGTGTGTTTATAACTCCTAACGGAGCTCGTTAAAAACGATTTTTTATGTAAGTAATTCTGGAGTTTTCCAGACCTGTCGTCTAGCACGGTGCGTCCACTTGTCCCAGTAAATTTCACGGCCCCTCGGAGGTCGTGGCAGGCCATAAAGTTAACGTGGCCTCATTCCCTCGGACTGTTCAGCATTCCTCGCCCCGGGCCCCCGACCTTCCTACGATGGAAGGCTATTACCGTCTATCCACGACTCACCTGGTGAGAGCTATCGATAGGGACCCTTGTTTTTCGCGAAAAGAATTTTGCCACAGTTTGTTTCAGTGCCTTACGTGCACACCTGCAGTTCTACTTCACAGTTATTGGCGGCGCGTCTATGTGAAGAGCCGTAACTCATTTGACTGAGCCAATTACAATAACATTCATTCAACGCCACATGTCCGTTATTTGCCGGAAGAAGCCCAAGGCTCGTGAGAGCTAAAATATCCAATCACTGACCACGAAGCAGAACTGCAGATGTGTACGCAAGGCACCGAAATAAAGTGAGGCAAAATACTTTTCGCGAAAAACAGGGGTCCCTAGCTATCGATAAACCTGGGACTGTCATTGAACTGCAGGAACTGTATGGTACCGTCACTGTAGCTTTGTCATCTTAGAGGAGTGGTATTGTTTTATAGAGACATAATTGTTTTGGACATGGCTCGTGGTTCATGAGAAAACTAGAGTGTACAACTGCACGAGCATTGTTGCAACGTGTTAAGGCCCTTTCGCACAGTCAAATATTTATTGAAATTAATTTTTTGAATTCAAGTTATTGAATAGTGCAACTATTCAAGAAATTTGATTCCATAAACATCGAAAGTATCACTTGAAGAGTTATCACACTATTTGTAAACAAATGATGCACAAAATAAATATTGTAGCTATTTTACAAATATCTACTCATCGTCCACGACACAAAAATATTTGGTTCAACCAATACAAAATTTCTCATTATTTTAGTATGTATTATTTAAAATAAACTATACGTGTATTTATTTTTAAAATAGTTTAATTCGCACACAGAACTCAAATATTATGCTGTTTGAATTTATAATGCCAGAATAGCCTCTTTTCATATTTTATATATATTGATTTAAGACAATTTCAAACATGTTCGAAACGAGAATCTTTGTCGTAATTCAAGACATTCAATAAATTTATAGACAAAATTGCCGCGGTTATGAAGTCAGCATGGTGTCACACGACATTCGATAAATCGAATTAAATAAATATGACAGAAAATTGAAGCAAAATTTGATCGTGTGAAAGGGCCTTTAGGAGATTTAATGGACAGCTGCTAAATGTGTGTTCGAGGTTTTTGTCTACGAAAAGAAAACACATTTAAAACTATGTTTTTTTTTTTTTTAAAGATATCATGCTTAGAAACATAATTACGGGACCCATGAAAATGGCTAAAAACGGCTTTTTCAGACTGTTGTCTCGTAAAAGTACTAATCAGAAAAGTAACACAAAAATAGAGAAGCGCGCTCTGGTCGTTACTACGCACTTTCGGCAAATAATCAAGTAGTGTCACCGCTTATAGTTAGAGGTACTTAAATTTCGCAGATACATTGCAGGTCAGGTTAAACGCCAAAATGTAGACTTCATAACCACGTGTGTGATTAGCTGGCGGCTGTCACGAAACGCATTTGACTACCGCAAGCCAATAGTAAATAAGGAAATAATTCCTAGAGCTATCTCGTGCTACTATCTTGTAACGTTGTAAGCCAATGAATAATCGACTGAGTCCAGTGAGTGCATAGGACTGAGAAATCTAGGCTACTGCCAGATGAATCCGCGAAATTTACGTACCTCTACATAGTTACATAAAGAAAAGCCAACGACCAAAACTTTGCGCGCCGTTTTCGCGCCTCGTGCATAGAGGCGACACGGATGTTCACACACGAGCCTGTCTTGTTCTTATCGTCTTCTGTATATGGCGTGCCCAGGGGGTAGTTTTGGGGGTTCAAACACCCTCCGAAATGTTGGATTTCCTTATCTGGGTATAATTTTTTGCATTACAAGAGGTAGGATATTCTACCAAAGCAAAATAATTGTGAATAAAAAATATTAATATTATATTTAGAGACGTCAAACACAGGTGACATTGAAACATTTATGCGAGATGAGAGTTCAAAAACCCCTCCGAAAATTATTCCTAGGTACGCCCAACATCCAAATTTTCATGCTTCGAGAGGGTAAAAGTGCTCCTTTGTCGACTTTTCAGTTCGGAACCCCCTCTTGTATTGTTGGTTGGTGGGGACTGCGCTACATCGCTGACGTGTCTCGAGGTGAGCAATACTTGTGATGGGCAAGCTTGACAACCGGCTGACACTTCTTGTCCATCCTCGGTCCCCTTCCCCTGGGTCACCACAGGTACTTTTCACCGTAGTAAAGGCTCGCTGCGTGGATCAGTACCTTTTTTCATCGTGTCTCAACCTGCCAACTCGTGCACAAGACTAGGACCAGCCGGGCAGACGCTTACTGTTCCGTTAGTTCTTGTGCTGACCTCAGCTGCGAAGTTCTCGCCGTGCCATAACAAGAGCGCAGACAAGCTGCTACGTTGTGTTGTTGATTGTGAGATGATCCTCGCGTCGTTGAGGTAAGGAATAGCGACCCTCTCGTCATGCCTTACCAATTACCTTACTCTTGTTTTACGCAACTTTTGTAGATTTTGATAGTTTATGAAAGTTCTTAAATTTTTGTGCTCTGCATAGTTGAAGTATTGTCGGCAATATTTGTTCTAAAATAAACGTCAGGGGCCAATTTTCGAAACTGTCGAAATTATTTCACTAGAGGAATTGTGTTATCCTGGTATCGGAATTTAAAAAAAAAAGAGAATATTTCTTGCCGGCATAGTTTCGTAACCAGTGTCACATCCTTTGCCTTATATCATTGGACGACGACTATGTAATAGTATTCCTGTTTATAGACGAATCACGAACGTTTGTATTTGCTGCACTAGAGTAGTCAAATGGGAACATCACAATACCGAAATAAGAATGTCGGACTTGTTCTACATACATTGAAGTCTAGAATACAGTTAACTTTTGTCGCATTTAATCACTATCCCTACATATATACCTGTCTATAAATTACTGCAGTGAATTTGCAGATATTTTTTGTATTGACGCAAATGCCCGCTAAACCATTGCTCGTAATACCACATACGTAGTATTAGGTTATACCGAGGGGTATTTTATGTCCTCCTGTCTGAAAATAAACGCTGGTCGCACACGAAATATCGCGAAACGCTGTATCGCGGATAGGATTTATTTCTCCCAACACCAATGTTTTAATAGACTTCTGATGTTAAGAGTGTATAAATGTTGTTAGGTGTAGGCTAAATAATTATGCGCAGTTCGAAATGTTATCTTGTGCAAATACCAAAATACGCAGACAGCAAAATATTGAAATGTATAGTTGAATTGCCAGTGGGTTTGTAACACTTCGTAACAGCTCGAGTTTCGATTTGGCGTTATTTGTTATGATTACGGGCTTGCGAAAATGTGAAGTTATTGTCCAGTTTCGGTTGATGTTTAAATTAAATCGATGCTGGGTTTGTATGTTTATTGTGGGTGGTTCGGAATAAAGCTGGATTCACAACCACCATTTAGCGTACGCGCGTACGTACATGTAAAAGTAGAAACACCGAGTGTGCATGCTCGACCGTGGTGGTAGAGGGGTCAGACATCTCGCCTCCCACCAAGGCGATCCGGGCTCGATTCCCGGCGGGGTCGGTCGCCGAATCTTCGCATGTGGGAATCGTGTCGTACGATTCCGTTGGTCGGCGGGTTTTCTCGTGGATCTCACGTTTCCCTCACCCTTTTATTCCGGTGCTGCTCCGTCACACTCACCCCATGTCGCCCCTCACCAGCGCTGCAGACCTTGATGTTAGGGCTTGTTCCTTAGTTTTGCTGTGATATCGAAAACATTTTTTCTTATTGCTAACTAATACTCATATCAAAATTTTGCTCCACAGTTTTGACACTAATGTGTAGAGACATGCAAAATTCGCGTTATCATTTGGTAGCAGACTAAACTTCACATTCCTATACATAACAGAGCATAACCTCCGATTTAATTGGCCACGAACTTTTATGTGTTGTCATTTACGTGTGTTACGTCTTTACAGAGATTGGCCTCTCTACAGTATAAGCATTCTCCGCGGCAAGTCACGACAATATCGGCCAGCGGGAGACGTCGAACGAGCCTATAGTCACTTGGAGTCTAGTCAGCTGTCAGAAAATAACACGAATTTTGCATGTCCCTACTAATGTGTTATAATTTGTAGCTGAATTTTTTTGTAGTAATGTACCGAACGGTTTTATAGATTTCGTCACCCAGAGTATCATGTTTTTTGTCGTAAAAATAAGCCAAAATGAAGCAAAATATGTTTTTGCTGACGAATGGAACATTATTTTTAAAAACGCATCCATAGTATTGTGCATCGTGTGACTGCGCATTGTGTCAAATATTTTTCAAAGCTCTTGGTTGAAAAATATTTGAGTTATTGGCATCAGTGTGAAAATAACTAAGGAACAAGCTTAAGCGCTGACAAAATATCACTCACGCTAGCATTCACATCCTTACGTAGCGTGCGTACGTACGTAATGGAGTTAATCAACTTTCTACTTCGTACGCACGTACGCTAAGTTGTGGTTGTTAATTCATTATGTATAAACGTAAGACTCAAATATTAATTTGTGTTGAGAAATCATTTATCTCGTGGTCATAAATTATTTCATTCTCTTAGAAAAATAAAAATTAATTACGATAATCTATTACCGGCAGTTCTTGACATAAACAATTTCCGCGCAGGTCTAGATTAAATTGTTGTGAATCCAATATCTGATACTTAGAGGTACGTCAATTTCGCGGATTCATCTGGCAGTAGCCTAGATTTCTCAGTCCTGTACACTAACTGGACACAGTCGATTATTCATTGGCTTACAATATTACAAGCGAGTAGCACGAGATAACTCTAGGTATTATTTCCTTATTTACTATTGGCTTGCGGTAGTCAAATGCGTTTCGTGACAGCCGCCAGCTAAACACACGCGTGATTATGAAGTATACATTTTGGCGTTCAACCTGACCTGGAATGTATCTGCGAAAATGACGTACCTCTACTGATACTTAACGTCCGTGCGTGTGTTTGTACGTGTGTTAAGTGTGGTTGTGAGTCCGGCCCAACGTCAGTATTAATCAAAGCTAACGTCTGACTTTACAAATAAGTAGAGACTGGAAATATTCGCTGGTTCTCTGATCCGTAGGCTAGCCTCCAAGAATATATGTCTGTTTATTGAAGCAGACAACAGGTGTTGTTTAGTTGCTCGCTGATAAGAGTGGTATGGGGCATGTTAAGGTATATTTTAATTATTGGATCAGTAACTTTCAGGGAATGTCAAATAAGTCAAGGAGCAATTCCGAAAGTGACACGAACTTATAGTTGCTTAAATTATAGCTAGACATGGTGAAATTTCGTAAATTCTATGACCTGCATGTTAGAATCAAATATCCTTTGCATACTCAAGATCTGTCTATTCGTTCATTGTCTGCTGTTCCGCTGAATAGCGGCTAGTTGACAAATGGTCACGACATGAGTATGCATATAGAGCCCGGAAAATTTCGCAGATTCAGTGACCTGCATGTTAGAATCAAATATCCTATACATACTCAAGCCCTGACTATTTTGTCCACTAGCTGCTACTCAGAGAAACCACAGAATATTTAGGAATACAGAAGTTAAATAGTCGGCAGGAAGACGAACTCAGTCACACACGCCAGCAAAATGGCTTCCCTGGCCAGCAACATGGCGGAAACACCTACTGCCAATCAGCGTGAGGCAGCTGCTCTGCTAGTCGGCAGCCAGGCCAATAGGAAACCTGTAGTAACATGCAGGAGCCAAGCAGACACGGGGCTGGAGTCTACAGCCTCGGGCAGCCAATAAGCGGCCAAGTTCGCCAATATCAAACGAGCCGCCACGTCATTTCACGTCTGTATTACTATTTAGTCTGTGGTGGAACAACAGACAACGAACGAATAGATGGGACTTGACTGTGTACAGTACAGTGAATTCTAGCATGCAGGTCACTGAATTCGCGAAATTTTCCGGGTCCTACATATAGGTCATTCGGGATAACGTGAGCACTAAAAATTTAACCTTTGAAAAATATGGCTAGCCGTTATTGTATAAAATTCAACATTAACTCTAGTTGCTTATATTGTTGGCAGCGAAATTACGCTAAATAGTTCCGTGTATTTTCTCATTTAAATTCAACGGTATTGAAATAAATGCAACCGAAATCGACATTATTGTATTTTATATAATTAGTAAAACTTTTTTTTAAACAATTTGTATGGATTTATACTGACTGTACAATTTATCTTAGACGAGCAACCATCAAGTGACGTGTCCAGAGAAGTGAGATATTTCCCGTCGTTAACCGTTACGCAAGGAAAGATACGAAATCTCTGAAAATAGAACTTAGCAGGACTTTTTTTGAGTGCTCACTTTATCCCGACGTATAGAACATTTTATTCTAACACGTAGGTCATTGAAGTTGCGAAATTTACACCATCTCTAGTTATAGCGTGTGCATGGAAAAAAAAACGCGAATTTTTCAGGTCCCTACAAATAAGCAATAATTTGAAAATAATTTTTCTAGACAACGTGGTTTTGAAATGTTCTCATTTTATTGCGAACGACCTATAGTACTGTCATTTCATTATTTCTTCCAGTGTAGTTCATGCTAGCTTTCGTTCCATATAGGCTACACCCGCGCTACTAATGCTTGTGCCGCCACGGTAAGCAACAGGCCTCCAGAGATATCGCAAGAGTTGGCGGCCTGTGACATCCGGAAGGAAATCAGTTGCAGTTTCTCACGATTGGTCGTGCCTAAGAGTTGCTGTCTATTTTTTTTTCTTTCGCGTCTTTCGCTTAGGCTATTGGTTTTGTTAACGCGCTCAAGTTATTTTTCAGCATGACAAAGGAAAAATTACATACAATGTGTTTCTATACGGACTGAGTCAGGAACGAATGTGTTAATTTCCCGTGGTGATAGCTTATGAAATAAGTTGAAAATGTGTTCTCGATTGTTCCGTTAAGTGAATTATAAAGGGAAAATACTATAAGGGGCAATTTCTTTTAAAATAAAATAACACTTGATATTATACTACAACATCCGGACTAGTGTCAAAACAACGAAAGAACAAGTAATTTTTTATTTGGTTCAAATAAAATACTTTTTGAAGCTGATTTTCGGGGTTTTCAGGTTAGTTTTACTCCTACTATAATTCATTTCATGGAAACCACAGAAAATTAACTCACTAAGTTCTGAATCGTCTGGTATATTCTAAGATTCTCAAGTATCGGGTACGGATCTGTAAAAAAATAAAGAAAGACTTTTTAAAGTACTGCTTATTTCATTTTTGGGACAACCGCATTAATTATTTGAACTTTACTCACTTATTAAATATTGCTTGCGAAATTGGATTTGTGTAACATCTAGAATCTATTATTGTCTATTTTCGACCATAAAATTAATAATGCCGGCAAATAATTTACAACTTTGCTATTTTTTGTTGTAAATTGTAACTATACTAATATTAACGAGGTTTGTAACGTTGTACAGTCGGATGCAGTGCTTCAAATATCCCGTCTCTTCTACTCAACCTTAAAGTTGGTGTCGATAGTGGAAAAGAATTCCAATAGCTTACGTACAATGTAAACTATTCAGCAAGCGCTGCATGTCGATTCCTCGAACGAGCGCATTTTTATCTGTAACAGTTCTGATATATAGCTCAGATATTTCCCCACTCCACATGCTTCATTGTTTCATTTCCAGGTTTTTCTGTTGCTCAACATTCCAGCTTCACTCTTTCATGCAGTCAACAGATGTATGGTTGAAAAAAAAAAATTGGAGTTGCATGTCTGAAATGACACACTTGCTGTCACGATAGCGCACTAATTCGTGGAATATGCTATATCAATTGAAGACACAATTGAACGAAGGTGTTAATTTGCGAAATCAAAGTTCTGAGTAAAGTGGCATTAAAGTTTGTTCCAGCTATGCCTAACAATGTAACATAACTAGTCTCGGATAATTCGCGGGTTCAACGACCATCAGGCTGGACTGCACAGTTCTGTGTACACACTGTCCTCATATACTTGTACAGTGTCTGCTGCTCCAGTGAGTGAGCATTTGAACATTTGACGATGTAGCGCGGGAGTCCATGAGTGTTTTATGCATGTCCGCCATTGGTTCGGAGTCCTCAAGGTCACGTTTAATAAACTATGACTAGAGCCAATGATATTTGGTGAAAAGAATTCTGCAACAACTTGTTTCAGTGCCTTATGTGAACACCTGTTTCTCTGCTTCATGGTCAGTGATTGGAAGTTTTTAACTTTCGGCGTCTCGAGGTCCTGCCCGCAAATCACGGACGTGTGGTGTCGCAGTAACATTGTTCTGGTGGGTACAGTCAAATGAGCCTATTATATTCTGACAATAACCACAAACCAGAGTTGTAGGTGTGCACGTAAGGCATTGAAACAAGTTGTTGCAGAATTATTTTCACCAAAAATCACTGGCTCTAACAATGACCCAATGGAAAAAATTTCGATCACATACACGACTTAGAAATCCTCAGTTGAATCCGCGAAATTTCCGAGATTCTACTTTTAACTCCGTCATCCACTGCTGTATATAGAGACATGCTGCTTTTCTTTGAGTTCTAAGTGTTGTGCGAACAGTATGTACAGCACATAACACGTTTATTCATGTAACAAACTGAATTTTAAAAATATTGTAACATAACACCTTCATCCACTAGCGTCTTAATTGTCACCAGCCTCGGTGCCAGGTGTTGTCCTCTGCCGTATTTGACTGTGTCCCGCGTGGGCGATTGGCGTTCATGAATGTCCAGTCGTAAACACGTGCCTAGTGTCACGCGTGGGGATCACCGGCTAGGAGAGTGTCGCAATATTGTCGCGACCATTCCTCGCACTTGTTCTGGTATGCGGCGTGGGAGTGAGGGGTCGTCCAGGCACATGGTTCTTCCGGCGTCGCAGGTGTG
The DNA here is from genome assembly GCA_003012365.1 of Medauroidea extradentata. Lineage (NCBI taxonomy): Eukaryota > Metazoa > Arthropoda > Insecta > Phasmatodea > Phasmatidae > Medauroidea > Medauroidea extradentata. Next base: position 36,361 of record PNEQ01030112.1, on the reverse strand, counting down.
TGTCGCTTCTCAGGAAGCGGGCACCTGTGACGTCAGCGTCTTGTACTGTTTCTCGCTCCCACGCCGTGCTGGAGTGCAACGTTTCTTTCCAGGAAGTAAAGTTGCACGCTTGAGAGTGCGCTTTCTTGCTGATGTCTGACGAGGGGCTGAAGGTGTGTACCTCCTGGGTAGACGTATTTTGCTCGTTAGATAGTTAGAAGTGCTGAATCGGTAAGGACGAACCAACACGCTTATCCCGCCTCACCCTAGCCTCTAGGCGTAAGTCACTGAACTAGCGTGCAAGTCTTCTCGCCGACAACTTGCCTCCATGAGACATTCATTGGTGACCGTATCATTTTATGGCGTAATATTAAAGTTAAAGGTGTATTGTACATGCTTACACCTTTTAAAAGATTTTCGTCACTAAACAGGACAGTAAAACAACAGTTTTCGCCATTTTCGCCCGCTAGAAAATATGCTGTAATGGGTAGATCTTTACTCAATGTGTATACACACGTGTAATGTACATTGGATTGTATTCCAAAGCAGATATCACTCATGCGCGTTGAGCAGTTTTCGAATATTCTTGTAACACATCGCTCGGCAGTCTGGGCAGTTCGGCTGGCTCCTTAACCTCAGTAAAATAGGCCTATGACGTTTTTGAGGGCCTTCCTTTTTAAGTATTGATTCAGTGTTAATTAATCCAATGTACCTGCTCTATCATGTGATGTATAATTTTTATTGCATTAAAATTACTCCAAACATCTCATTATAATGCTTTAACATTATGCAAACGCCTTCAGATTTCATCCCCTATGTTTATATTCGCTTTACTTAATGGCTCTGAAAATGCAAGTCCCTTTTATGATTTAAAAGTATTTTTTCACTAATTAGGCCTACGACATTATTGTGGGTGACATGTTACGGATTTATTTAATCTATCGCCATGTAGTGTGTTTTTCCAGAGAGCTTTAGTTATGTAATCTAAAATAAATATTCGTAAACAACCAAAAGACCAAAGATACCATCATGACAAGCGATGGCTATCATTATGCTCAAGCTATCATTATGCTAAATTTACCTTACCTTCCCAATATGGAGGTCATTAAACCACAGTGGGCCGCGGCGATCCGGGTTCGATTTATCGCATGTGCGTTAACATGGCGGACGCTGCCGTTTGCCTGCGGGTTTTATCGGGGTACTCATTGTAGGGTTTCGTTTCATGTTATGATGACAAATCAAAGGTGACACTCGGGTACCCTCGCGTACGCTTTTTTTGTAAGCCACCGAATCTAGTGGGAAAATATCTGAGCTGGCATCATTTGTAGAGAGACGGGAAGATCGCGGGGAAAATGTACTGTTTGCTAGACTCTAACGTGCTGTGTATAATACTGAAGGCTATGTATCGAAATTGGCTATCGTTAGAGATTATGGTATATCGCGAGAATCTTTTATATCAACATATCCTTGAAAACATAGATGGTTTCTTACTACATGTATGATCGAGTGATATACGTCTGACACAACGTAGCTATTTGCAGACTAATGATAGGCAACAAATATTATGATAGCTGAATTATTATTGGCTCAATTAAATAGTGCAACAGCTCCACGTATAAGCTTAAGTCATTAATATTTGACAAGCTGAACTTACGTTGAAACCCAGCAATCAGTTAAGTTTTCCCGCGATAAATTATCGTCTCTAGCTATCGTTTATTTGTGGCACGGTTCTCTCTTCAACGGGCCGTAATTACAACTAGAGACCAGAAGTTTTCGCGTAAAGATTTTTACACCACTTCGTTTCTGTGCCTTACGTGAACATCTGCAGCTTTGCTACAAGGTTACTGCAGGGACATCATTAAGGGGGGGGGGGAGAATGCCCACCCCTGGATTTAGAATTTTAAGTGTATATAACATAATTTTTATATTTTGTTATTTAAATAATGCTAAGTAAAACACATAAACGGAAATTTTATTATTAATTTATACATGCTTAATTAACAAAAAAAGATGCAACAAGGTCACTATCGCAGAAAAAAAAATTCCCTCCCTCACCACCAGAAAAACCTGAAATGACGCCCCTGGGTTATTGGCACAATGTATCAGTGCAGAGGCGTCACTTATTTGACTGTGCCAATCAGAACGAAGTTAGCTGCAACACCGTAGGTCTGTGATTTGCGAGTAGAACCGGAAGACGATGAGAGTTAAAACATCCAATCACAGACCACGAAGCAGAACTGCAGATATGCACGCGAGGCAATGAAACAAAGTGGCACAAAGATCTTTTCGTGAAAACTTACAGTCTCTAGTTATAACTGTACAGCTTTAACCCAGCACGTGTGTGATTTGTCCCAAAACTGTTGACACGTACCACGAATAATATATTACAGTTCATTGGATATTATGTTAAAAATTTTTGCGATTTTCCAGTGTCTCTAAATCATTGGTAGAGATGGTGGAACATCGTAAGAATCTTTTCTGCCAGCGTAGTCTCCAAATTAGTCTATGATTGGCCGATAGTGTGCCACGGTGTAGTTGTTCACAGACAAATAGCAGACGGTCAAACGTAGCGCACCATAATTATCATTGGCCCGGTCAAATATGTACTCTCACCAGTATCGAAATAAAAACGTCAGAAATGAATACATTACACTGAAGCTTAGCAAACAGTAAACATTTCCCGCCATAAATCACCATCCGTCCATCCGTAACCATTGGTCATGTGGGTGGTGGGTGTCCCGCGACGATTTCCTCCGTGGCTGCCCCTCTCCCCCTCTTTCACGGCATAATTGCCCGGTGGGACGAACACGTGGCAACCACGTGTGTTTCTGTGCTCTGGAAGTACGCTTGCCCATCTGGGCACGGTCTGTGGGAACACGTGTAACGACACGTGTGCAGGAGTCGCCCGCCACTACAGACTGTTCCACGAACGAGTCCCATGTTTCTGACATCTTATAAAATAACCTTTGTTACGTCATAAGCTATAAACTGAATCCCAAATTTTGTATTGGTAAAATGTTGTATTAGTCTGCTGAATGATAGAATGAAGAGGAAACGAAATAGTCCATTATTATTTATGTCAAGTAGTTTACCAAGAATATATCATATGCTTTGTCGAAGAGAAAACTTTGTTAGTACAATTTGAATAAATGTTATGGCTCGGAAATTAATTTATGCCAGATGACAAGTTTTCTTACATAATTAACCGCAGCTATAGAAAATAATTTGTCTAGTAGCACTCACACACAAGCTTTGCTTATGTGAGTGTGATGTCTTCCATTATATAAAAAGTATTTATGTAAAGTGCTATAATCGGTATATAGAAAAATAATTATTATAAAAAAATTATTATAAAACTGAAAATACAATATAATTGTGTAACACTCCCACTTAAGGGCGCTGCCTACCCCAAAGCCCTAGAGAGAGCAAGGATAGGGATTTACATATTAGATTTTGTTACATGTGACTCAACACCTGTATAAACCTACATATACGCCACATAAATGCTATTATTTTTTCAATCCCCTTAAATACACGAACAAATAAGCATACGTACTATGGAACAGTTTTAGCATATTAAAATAGTGGACACTCACTGGCAATCTGTGAATATTTACTGCTTCCAGTTTAGAGTGGAAGTGTATTTATGGTATACGGTGTATTTTCTCAGAAAATTGTAACTGTAAGTGTGAGGAACTGTTTGACGCCTTAATTTCGTTAGAAGGAATATGTTTGATAAATTAATTACTGTGCAAGTGCTTGAATTTTTGAAAATAATTTTAATGGGCAACGTGTATTTTACTAGTTCATTAAAAATCAACATGAGTGGTAGTTAAAGAAAATTATTTAATGTAAGTAAAACCGTGCGTAGGCCATGATAAAAGAGACTAAATAAACAGTTAAAAATTGCAATGATTGAAAATAGACATTTTCGAAATTCGTGTATTACAACCTAGTCGCGTTCATTATCATGAAAAGCATGTGGTTAGTTCTATATATGTTTCAATCGTTTTTGTGGTGTATAAAAAAAGCTGATTGTTTCATTTCCCCTTGAAATTTATGTTCTTACATTTGCGAATAATTTACTGACTCATTATTTACAAATGGTTTTTCCTCGCGTTGCTTTTTTTACACACACTGTAGTGAATATTGTGCAATGTTATAAGAACAAGTCATGCTAGACTCTCAATCGGGACGACCCGGGTTCGATTCCCGACTACGTCCATCCTGATCTCGGTTTTCAATAGTTTCCCGAAATTGTCACGTGAAAATTCTGGTATGGTTCCTTAACATTGGCCATGGCCGATTCTTCCCTCCAGTTTCTGTCCTTTCGTAAAGTGACGTGCTACCATCTCGAATGACCTCGCTGTTGACGAAACCCACTGGACGTAGCATGTTCGCACGAAGTAGCTCGTCATCTTCAGCATTAGTTTTATTTACAAAAACTAAGCCAGAGTTTTAAAAAAAATCTACATAAGTACGTGGAAAAGAAAACAGCCGCTCGTCTGTAATTAACAAGTAGAGGATAACTTCAGTCCAACTACCATTCCGATTGTCTAGAAGGTGTGATGGTACTTCTTCTGGCGTTACTTCGTATTTTTTCATTTTCAGTCAAAGTTGTGTGCGGAAGCCGCCACTTATTCGGGCCATATTCACCGGGCAGTGCAAGGTTGAGTTTTTACACTGTCGTTAGTTATTAATTAGAAAACTCCCAATTTAAAATTAAACAAATGGCCTTCATTTAGAAAATTTGAACTATATAATAAGCAAAATACATACAAAAGGTCAAGTTAGAGTGACCCAAGTGCTATATGTGTACAGATTTTTATAAAATTTGGTCAACTTTTTTTTTTGGCCAAGGTTGTGGCGAGAGATATGCGGACACACACAAACACACACATACAAAAAAGTTCTATATAGATATTTTTCTGTTTGGAAAGTAAGGAAAAAAAATATAGCCTACATTTAAGTTCGAATAATTTCTCCAAGAAATTACTGCGTTCATAGATTTTATTTTCGAAAAAATGCAAGGTGTACGTAAATAAAGTCGGTCGCGCCTGGCATGGGGGCCGTTCGGAGTTACGAGACTATGGAAGAAAAAAACCCATCTCGCTGAACTTATTGTCTTGCGAATTTATACTTTTTTAAAGTCACATCTGCAACGAACCTCGACCTCCCACGGGAGAGGCAAAAAATAGGAGGCCGTGAGTTACAAACCTCCGCAGAAGTGGTTGTGGAAGAAAGAAGAGGGGGAGAAGGAGGAGAGAAATAACGCAGGAGGGAAGGCGGAAAGGTCTCTTTTCCTCGAGGCATGGTTCCCGAAGTGAGGCTGGTTTGAGAACTTTCTATTTCCTCCGCGCGCCTTCGCAGGTTCTCGGAGCCGTCTAACCCCTTTACTACCCTAGAAGCCGTGATGGGCCGTGATGGGGGAGGTGGGTAGGGGGTGGCGTTGAACGGTTCGCACGACACCTGGATGTGCGGGGGTGGCCGAGAAGAACAGCGCCCCCGGGAGTTCAGATCCAGATATATACACCTCTTCGTCCGCCAGACTCCTTCCGACGACTTATCTCTCCCGCAGAGCTCTACCCTTCCTTTGTGATAACACCCACCCTCCTCCCATCCCATCTTCTACCATCTGCTTGGATTCCGTGGCTCCGAGAAACACAGTCAGCTTGAGACTGCAAACGTTCACTACAAATTCACGGACAAACCCCCGGTACGTGGTCATTCTTTTCGAATATGTTCCAAGATATGGCCCGACAAAAATCTCATTTTAAAATTATTTTACTTAAAAAAATAAAGGACAAGGAATAACTTTAGATTTTGAAATTACTCATTAACTAGTGGTTTGTATGACGGAAATCTTACACCGCTAAAAGTGTGGTTGGTAGGCCTAACGACAAACACCTTGATTAGGAAATCGGAAGTTGCCGTACCATTATTTGGATTTTCCCAACACGAAGTTGTGTGCGATTTTATAATGACTTACAATGCAGCACTTTTAAATAAACAAAAATTGTCGTCTTGCCAGCACAGTCTCAAATCGGCCGTTTTCGAGCAATGTTTGCGTATCACATAGCAAATTAGGCGTGTGGCCTGATACATGTGCAATAAGCAACACACAGTAAAATGACGTCTGGCCGCCGAGCTGTGCAGAGCCTCTGCCGTAACGAGATTATTCGAAAGTTGCTCATCGTGCATGAATTATGTCTGCTTAGGAATAGTACTGAAAAAAAAAAAACATATACGCATTTCAGGTTCACCACTCATTAAGGTCTCGCTCTTTAGTTTTGCAGTGATGTAGAAAATGTTTTTTACGCGAATTAATACATATATCGAAATTTCGTCCTAATGTTTTAACACTTGTATACCGTCGTTTGTAGTTGAATTTTTATGTTACAATACACCAAGTGGATTTTTAGATTTTTGTACCTGAAATATCACATATTTTGTTGTCAAAATAAGCTACAGTGAAGCAAAATAATTTTTATGCTAGCAAACGGCATTTTATTAAAAAAAAAAAAACTCTCTGACAAAATTGTGTATCGTATGACTGTACACACTCTCAATTTTTTTCAAAGCATTTTATTAAATACTAGCTGCCTCGACAAACGTTGTTTTGTCACATAAATAACTTATTGTAAGTGTGTAAGGATGTGGTATATAAGTGGAAGAGGTCTAATAATAAAGAAATTCATAAATAATAACAATACAGCAGCGACACCTGGTGGGGATAGACTGGTATCAGCTCGTGGGGATAACTGATCAATTATCACTTACACAGTTATCGACCGGGTTCTAAAATTATTAAATTTAAAATATTTACTAAACAATAGCACTTGCGAGTATAAAAAATAGATAAAAACCTATTCGCAGACCTACCGAATGTATATACAAAATTTCATTGAAATCGGTTAAGCTGTTTCGGAGGCGTATGGAAACAAACACCGTGACACGAGAATTTTATATATTAGAAGATAATTCGAGTTGTTTGCAATTGTTTGAAATGAATGAAAGATCATGGCCTTGAAGAATATTTTCTAGCGGCCGAATATGGCACAAACTGGTGTTTTTGCGGTCCTTTTTAGATGTGAAAATCTTGGCGCAGAATCTTTTAAAAGGTATAGGCGTGAATAATACACCTTTAATTTTAATAATGCGTCATATAGGGATAGGGTCTCCACTGAATATCACTCACAGACAAGTTGGCAAGAATACTCCATTCCAGTTCAGCGAGATGCTCCTAGATTCTAGGGGAAGGCGTAATGCTCTTGCTGTGTCGTTATTATGGCTTCGCTCTTCTAGGCCTCGAAAGCACAAAATACTGCACCAGGCTGTCACCTTAATAATAATTCCCTCAAGAATAACGTGGTAATGTACGTGTATTTTCGTCGTAACCTTTTAGTAAGTAATATCCTGACTGAGTTTGCGTTAGAATTCTCACTGGTTCTCTGTTGACTACTGGGACAGCGGTGGCCGAGTGGTCAGACCATTCGCCTCCCAACAAGGCGATCCGGGTTCGATTCCCGGTGGGGTCGGCCCCCGGATTTTCGCGTGTGTGAATCGTGCCGGATGATGCCGTTGGTCGGCGGGTTTTCTCGGGAATCTCCCGCTACATACTCACCTCATGTCACCCCTCCCCAGCGCTAAAGACCTCTGCAGTGTTAAGCGCTGATCAAAAATCTTTTACTCACTCAATTGGCTCTTCATGGTAAAACGAGCACATTCTTATGCCTTTTTTTTTTCAGTTAATCTGCGTCTTTACGCCAGCTGTCAATGTAAACATAGAAGTATATGTCAGTAAAATGAGAGATAACAATTAAAATTAATAAAAAAAAAGGAGCAAATCAAATTATCAATTGTATTATGGAAAATATAGTAATTTTTAACACGATGCTTTTGTTGGACTTATTAAAAAATGGCTACAAAATGTTTACGTTAACTTCATTCACTAGTATTCTTCCTGATATAATTCCTAATAAGAAATTAATACTTACAATACGAATGTGCTTCTGTCTACATTTCTAGCTGCCTCTTGAAGAGGCTTACTGTAAAGGGCGTAGTTATCATTCCAAAGAGCTGAGCAACATCATACTGTAATTCCAGCCGACGTAATAGTACGCTCGCAGTCCTGAAGATTACGGGAAAAGAACGCGCAAAATTTAATAACTCTGCCAGAAATTAGTTTTTCCACTGTAATAGGAAGCACAAGGCGCCAAAATTACCTCGGCGAAATGAGGGAAATATCTCTGGAATTCTAGAACACTGTAGCTCGTACGAGTAGTCAGTAATTTTTCCTCTTTGTCATAGGAAACGTTACTGCCTTTTTAAAAAAATGTGTACGTGAGTGTTGTTGCATGTAACATTTTCAGTATTTGAGACGGAAAAGTATTTGAGATTCATCAGGTCACAACAGTTAGCGAATTTGCATTTTTAAGGTGGGATTCCAAACTTATATGCCACGAGAAACGAACATTTTTTATGTAGTACAATTATTCTTTCAAAACTGGAGAGTAAGAAGAGGCCTAAAATTTAGCTAAGCATCACCGTTGAGTAAGGCATCACCGTAGCGAAACTGATTTCGCCTAATATGGACGAAAGGACATGTGGCTGGTGGTGGTTATAATAAGTCACGAGTTGGGGTTATCTGGGTTTGCTGAGTCACGAGATGACTAGGTTTTGTCCAACACTAAACTCTAAACGCCTGCAAACAAATTTAGGTTTCAAGATCGTGGGAGAGAAAAAAAAACTACACATTTTAAACATTTTAAAAATGATTTACTAAATACGACGTCTGCAGAACATTTTTTACGCGTTACATTATTTATGTTGCATATAATATTTCTTTCGTGCGTGTTTCTTCGTTGCTTGGACACTGCATTCAGTTTATTTTGCTTGTGGGTTTTGGGTGCGTCTGTTTTTTTCTTTCCTTCAATAACATGGTAACCAGGAGTAATTTGACGCGTGTAAAACTTTTCATACTAAAGATCTAATATAAGGACAGGCATATTGTGTATCAATGATATAAAGATGATGGTCTATTGCGGGAAACCTTGACTATTTGCTGGGTTTCAAGTCACGTCCAGCTTATGAAAAGATTGCTGGTTTTCGCTTGTACGTGGAGCTGTTGCCCTATTTGACTGGACCAATAAGAATCCCGGTAGTACTGTAAACGCTAATTGTTATATATGGTGGAAAATCGTGAGAATCTTTTCTGCTGGCGTATCCTTCACATCAGTGTAACGTCTCGCGCGCCTTATATGAGTGGCTGATGATAGTGTGCCACGTTGTAGTTGTTCACGGACCAATCACAGACGTGCAGTCATAGCGTGCCGACTTGTCTACCTAAAAATAACGCGATAACTCATTATGCCTAGAGATGATGGTATATCGCGAAAATTTTTTGCACCAACATAGCCTTGAAACCACTGACACACCGTAGCTGTCTGCAGACCAATAATAGGCATCAAATATTACAACAGCGGGATTCTTATTGGCTAAGTCAAATTGGGGCAACAGCTCCACGTACAAGCGAAAGCCAGTTATCTTTTCATAAGCTGAGCGTATGTTGAAGTCTAGCAAATAGTCAAGTTTTCCCGCGATAAACCATCATCTCTAATTATGCCTAATAAATAATAATTGTTCGTATTGACATGTAGACTCGAACTAGAATACGTAAGTTTTATATGTTGTTTGTAGATAATGTGCTGTATAGACTAAGCAGTTTATGCCCCTGGTTTTTTTCTTTCTCGCTTCAAGGTGAATTTCTTACCGTAAGGTGGTCGCCTGGGTGAACGTATTTTATGCGTCGAAGGCATAGAAGTACGGAAGTAATAAGGACGAGACAGCATGCTCATCACGCTTTCCCCTAGCCTCTAGGCTCAAGCTATGAACTGGCGTGCAGTCTTCTCGCCGGCAACTTGCCTCTATGAGACATTCAGTGGTCACCGTATCTATCATTTTATGACGTAGGCCTAATATTAATGATAAAGTTGTGTTGTACAGTTGTATTCCTTTTTAAAGCTTCTGCGCCAGGATTTTCATACGAAAAAAAAAAAACATAACATCCATTTTCACAATTTCCGGCAGTGTAAAAATCAATTTAGGGGTAAGTGGTGGATCTACGCGTGTAACGTCGTTTGAATGCCATAGTAAAAAGATCTGCACTCCGCTAGGCGATCTGGGCAGGCGGTCCCCGTAAGGATAACATTATTTTTCAATGAAACGTTAGTGATATGATTATTACCTGTCATTATTACACGTCTTACAGATTCTAGTGCAGCCAGCGGCGGATTATCTTCCTAACCTGTCGTACATTTCTCCTTAACTACCCGTGTCTCGGATACTTTGTTTAGAAACTGCTGAATGAGCTACTCCTTCGGCGTGTGCGCGAGTTACGTGTTCTCGCTGTGTTTTCTTTTCTGAAACCCAGGGTACCTTTGAGGGCAGGGCAGGTGTTCATCAACCCGCCCTTCTGCTCGTGAAAGACGAGGGTCGCCGCGGAGGGGAGGAAGAGGGGCCAAGAATAGGGCCGGTGCGCCCTGCTTCAAGGACTAAGAGGAATCATCATCACCGGGAGCCGCAGATGGCGGGCAGCTGCTCGGTCCACGCTCTTTATTTCTCCTCTGGCTGCCGTCTTCGTTCAGGACCTGGGTTAGGGGGGATATGGAAGTAGTCCTGATGGCTGGAGGATAAAAGGTGTGGCGGGGAAGGTGAAGGGACCAGCTGCAGTAGGAAGGGAGGGCCTATAGTGTCGCGGTGTAGGACTGGCTACATGAGAGGAGCTGCGGCCCTCCACCAGTCGGCAGACGGACGACGCCGGTGATGCAGGTGCCCGCTAGGGAGGGCGACGACTGGACCTGGGGCGACCTCTGCTGCGCCGTCGTGCACACGCTGTGGGTCGCGCACACGTGAGTACTTGTAGCGTTCAATAGGCATGCAAGTCGCCAAACTATGTTTAACTTTTCCACGCGGTTTGCATAGAGTTTCTTAGATTCGCGCTGTGTGATCGCCACCTGTCGCTCTAGCGTTCAGTCAAGAGAGAACTCTCTAAGCCACCAGCGCTAGATAGGCTGTTTGTGTGTATGAGGCAGGAGCGGTAAGAGTGCACTAACCGACGTGCGTAATGCATTATCTCATCTCCGAGCAATATAATCAGATGTTGTACAGGGCTTTAGTGTTGTCCTTTTAACTACGAGACTAAGCAGTGACCACTATATATTATTTCTGGGCAGCATAGTTCAAATTCTAACGCTTGTTTCTATAGTTGTATTTTTCAAATCAGGTTTTTATTTTTCCAGAAACGGTAGTCTGGAAAACCTATTTTTGACCGTTTCGAGGGGCCCGAAAAACAATGTTTCTAATTTTAAAACGATAGAGACATGGTTTGAAATGTGTGTTCTTTTCATAGATATACAAACTTATTTTGCGTTAAATAGTTTCGTCAAAAAAAGATTAGCCGTAACTTCCTGCAACGCGTTTGAAGGCCTCGCTCTTTAGTTTAGCAGTGGTTTCGAAAGTATTTTTTTACACAAATTAATACATATATCAAAAATTCATTCTGGCAGTTTTAACACTTATATATCATAGTTTGCATCGGAATTTTTCTTTTCCAGTACACCAAACAGATTATCAGATTTTTGCCTCTAAATTAGCACATATTTTGTTGTCAAGATAAGCCAAAATGAAGCAAAATAATTTTTTTGCTAGCAAACGGTACATTATTTTTAAAAAACGCTCTGGCAAAATTGTGTATTGTATGACTTTACACCGTCTGAAATTTTTTCAAAGCATTTGGTTAAAAAAATATTCAAGTTATTTGCAATTGTTTGAAATAAATGAAAGAACATGGCCTTAAGACGAAGAGCACCGTTGATTTACGAGTAACACAACGGAGACAGCAAACATGCGAATGTACAGCGCTTTAGCGTTGAGTAATTGAAGTAGTGACTCAAGACAAGATGTAGCGACGAGTCAAAGCGTCCTGCTGCGTAAACGCGCGTGGCAAATCCTAACATTTCGCGACTTCTATACTTATATTATAGTCTGTCTCACATAAGAATTCTAGTGTCGTACAATTCTCTAGACTATCACGTGAACAAGTTTGTACAGAAAATTTATTTTTCTTATTTTGACGGACTACGCTCACAATTTGAGAGTCAGCTGAGTATGTGTAAAAAATCCCACGTGGCAGAGGAAAACGCTGCCTATTCCATGACAATATTTGTAAACTGTCAAAAAGTGGTGGTCCTACATGAGACGAACTATATGCATATTCGGTGATAGTAGTCTAGTAACAGCTCGCCTGTCGAACAGTGTTCGTGAAGGTGTTGGGGGGGGGGGGGAGGTCGTGAACTTGCTGGTGTGTGCTTCATACCCCGCATGCGATGCCAGTTGATTATAGGGTGAGGCAGGAAATATTCGCGAGTTCGTCGACCTCTATGTTAGTCTCAGCTCTCTCTCTCTCTCTCTCTCTCTCTCTCTCTCTCTCTCTCTCTCTCTCTATCTCGTTCTCTTTCTGTAGGCGTGTGTGTATGTGTCAGGTATTTGCTCCTTCGTCTGTACCAGTCGTTCTTGTCGCAGCTGTGCCGTTTGATGTGTGCATTCCTTTCTTTACTGCATTCTTGTCATTCGTCTGGAATCCTTCGGGAAGTGTTTATTAAATCCTGAACCAATAGGAATAGAAAATTTAGTGTCCGGCGTTTTGAAGTTAATCGTCGTGGTCTGAAATTGTTTTAGAGAAAATTTGCGGTCTCTAAGACTGTCCACTCAAAGTGCGAACTTTTGAAGATTGCCTTTGAAAAGAATGATAAAAAAATATTCACTGCAACCTCATGCATTTAGTTTTGAGTTCAGGGAAATAAATACGATGCTGTGTTTGTATTATAAAATAGCAGAAATATACTAATTGACTGGCTGAAAAAAATATCCAGTGACTTTAATAAAAGTTCTCACATTACTACTACCTGTCACTTTCCCCTGAGCAATATACAAATCCTTTGTCTTGTTACAGTCAACTATTTATTAATTAGTAGTATTGTATTGTGATTGGAACCTTCTCGAGTGTTTCACAATTAGCACGCTTCGGTACATACGGTACCTAAAAATTAAACTATAGTTTGGTTCGGCATTCCTGATTTTTGTGTTCCACGGTTTTTTTTCCGAAATCACTTCAGCCGAATTTTAGGTTGATACTTACCTGTTGGCCGTGGCTGATTCCTTCCCAGTGGCGGCTCGTGGGTGGTTGCCAGGCAGGGCTGCAGTTGCCAAGAGCTATACAGGATTGTGCGCTGGTTGACCCTACAGCCACTGACACGCTTGTGTACTGGTGCCCCTTACTACTGAGTGCGGTCACAAAGGATCTAGTAGCCGGAAAATATTTCATGGTCGTTGGTCTACGGCGCGTTCATCAAGAGTGTACAGTTCCGACTATCTGCAGCCCCACCTGGCAACAACCCACGAGCCACCACTGTTCCTTCCCCGTTTTCTGTCTATCCGAGTCAGTGTGTCCATATCGCAGTCGACGAGACGTTAAGTCCAGTTGTGGCTCGAGGGTTGTTGGCAGGGAGTGCACAAGTTGCCGAGAACTGCACACTCCTGTATACTCGCCGCTGTATACCAATGACCATGAAATATCTACTGGCTATTTATTGTGTTGTGAGCAGTCAGTAGTAAGCAGCACCTTTATGCCATCGTGTCAGTGGTTGTAGCGTCAACTAGCGCACAACACTATATAGTTATCTGCAACTTCTACACTCCTTGACAACAACCCACTAGCCGCCATTGGTTAAGTCGTGCTTACCGACCTACATTTTGTATTACAGACTATATCGTGGTGTTTGGGATATTTTATTGTGTCACGCGATCCTGTAGTGTGCTTCACTTAAGGGCGCCGCCTATCCGCGTGTGAGAGCCTCAAAAGAGATGGAGACATAAGGGCAATCTTGAAGCGCGCATCAAATGCCGCGTCGCCTCAACGAACCAAGTGCTGAACTACCGTGCAAGCTTCCCGCCGAACGGTTTTTACTATGGGACACTAAGCGGTGACCATACAATTTTATTGGTTGAAAGTTTACAACTAAGTTCAGAGCAGGTCGCAATATTAGTTTCACATACATCCGGTTACTACATTTTGAAGTACGACACTCTGAAAAGACCGTTTTTAGCCATGTCGGAGGGCTTGGAAACAGTTTTTTTTTTTTAATGAGCGTGGCGTTCCGACCTCGTCTGAAGTTTGTTTTCTTTTCGTACGTTGGGACAGTGGGCACAAGTGAAAATTTTCGTAGAAAAAAAAACCTGTTTACGAACACACTGCAACGCATTTGAAGCGTGGGGCAGGCGGCCGCCTTAAGGTTCTTATCTAGTTAGGCTGCGTTGGTGTATGTGAGAGACAAAACCGATGGAGCGTTAACAATGACGTCGGTCGGCGTATGTAATACATTGACGCGTCTACTTGCAAACCCAGCAACAGTCGCACAGAGCTTTACTATTCTTCATTTTCCTATGGAACTTTAAGCGGTGACCGTAATATTTTATTTGCGATACTTAGGGCCGATATTATAAACCTCTTTCGAATGACAACCAACTGCTATCCCCTTAGAGAAAGCATTGGTGAGCAGTTGGTTGTCATTCGAAAGAGGTCTATAGATACGGCCCTTATAGTTCCAATTCCAGCGCTAGTTTCTATTACTGTGTTTTTCGAATCCGGTTGGAATTTTCCTAGATGCGGCAGTTCAAAAAAGCAAATTTGAACCATTTTGAGAGCCTTGAAAATCGTATTTCCGAAAAGCGATCCCAATTTTTAAACTGATAGAATGGCTACACCATTCGCCTTCCACCACGGCGATCCGGGTTCGATCCCCGGCGGGATCGGTCCCCGGATTTTCGCATGTGGAAATCGTGCGACGAAGTCGTTGGCCGGCGGGTTTTCTCGGGGATCTCACCTCCCCCCCCCCCCCGCATTCCGATACTTCTCCATCGCAGGGCCTCATTTCATGTCATCCTTCGGGGTACGAACTCCTACAGGCTCCCATTCATATAATCTGCACTCAGGGTTTGTAACCTAGTCCTCGGGTATCCTCCTGTTACGATATTTCATTTTTATTGGTCCGAAGTTGTGGAGATCTAAACCAAAATAAAGAAAAATATTATATACAACATGGCTTATGATGTCCTGTGAACAACCTATGTCGCAGTTGTCGACAACGTTGTCGATTACCTGGCCAGAAGAGAACTGAAGGCTATAGTGGTTGATGCCGTGGAAGTCTTACGGGTTTTGACGTGTCCACGCACTTGCGTCGTAGTTCCTGCCGTGCCTCGAGCTGTGCTAGCAGGCGGGACAGACTTTTTACCTGATGGCAGTCTATTGTCGCCGGCACGGAGAATGAAAGGTATACGATGAGAAGGCTGAAAAAAAAAATCTACATTTCCTCTTGTCCAGGAAGTCGCGTGTAACTACTCATCCTCTTCGTAGTTCGTATATACACTCTTACAATGATGTTTTTTGAGATCCTTGTACAGCTGGCATATGAACATTGTCGCAGCGTGTTTGGAGAAAGTTTTTTATTTATACTAAACGTTTGTTTGATGTCTGTATGTACGAAAAGAAATATTTAAAACTATGATTCTCTGTTTTTTTTCTTCTGGTCATCATGCTTAGAAACATGGTTTCGGGACACCTCAAAATTGCTAAAAATGTTTTACCAGACTGACGTCATCAGTGGCGTGTGGTGATTGTGTTGCAAGGTAAACTGTGCTTGTTGTCAACTGTGCTTGTTTACTTCCTCGTGTACACGTCAGCCTCTCAGACGTAATTGTACAGCCGACGTCAAACTATGTCTAGTCCTTGTCGCGTATGGCTCTAAAAGTTCTGTATCAGTCACCAAATTGAATATTATTATTTTTAGATATTTTTTTTTAATTCTGAAAATAATAATATTAAATCTGCGATTATACAGCAAATTCTATTTACTTTGCGCTGTAATACAAATGTTAACTAATATGTATGTCGCAATCAGTCCAGCAGATTATGAGTGTAAAATATTATTGGACTAATTGCGACGTAGTTATGCATTAACACTTGAACCGTGAGACCTATATTGCAGTGTAAAGTAAATACAATTTGCGTTATAATCGCGGATTTTACATTTTGCTTCTTACAATTAAAAAAAGCGAAAATGAAATAATCAAATATTGTAAGTGAAGCCGAGTTTTTCGTCCATTCACAACATGGGAAATCACCACCGTAAACCGAGGCTATAAATACTTTGCACCTACTGGTATAACTTTGCACCAGACAGTATGTTTTGTTGTTGTTGTAATTTAGTACAAAAATAGCAGTACTTACGCACACCAGCAAGTTTAAAAATCAAACCACGTTGCCATTGTTTGCTTTTTCTTCAGCACGTGGAAACGAAACAAACATTTTGAGTGTCTCAAGATACGCAGGTGTTTGATCAGTACTGTACTATAGTGTTTTAAAATCGAACCAATGGCTACAGAAAGCTGGGTAAAACCGGACGTATTATACAGCGTATGAATTCAGCTGCATTACTGCATTTTTTTTAAAAGTTAATTTGGTCAGCGAGGTTTTCATCGCCGGTGTGGGGTGGTATGGTGTGTGTATGGAGTAGGCCGGTACGAAAGGGTGTGGAAACGGAAGATCCCCAATAAAACCCGCTTATAGGTCATTCGGGATAAAGTGAGCACTAAAGATATAACCTTTGAAAAAAATAATTAGCAGTTACTGCATTTGTCACCATTAACAAGATTTACTTTATTGCTTGTATGGTTGGTAGCGATCCATCGCATGTAGTTCCGTGTATTTTCCTGTTTGAATACAACATTAGTGAAAGAACATATGACGAACTCGACCTGTCTGTATTTAATATACTTCAAAATGTTTATTTATGATCTTATTGACATATCTACTTAACAGTATAATTAGACTTAGTTGGCGCCAGTACAATGTGACTCTACCGCCGGCCTCAGATCATGTTGCACGTTACCGCTTGCTCCGAGCTTCAGACAGTTCAAAATTCCACCGACAGGTGGCATCAGAGTTAGACTTTCGCCGCTTCGCCAATTTGCATCATTTGCGTGTGTTTGTACGTTGTGCGTATAAACACATTTAAAAGTGTTGGAAATGCCTATCATTGCCAAATTATGTGAAGCCATTGGTATTCTGTAAATTATGTTTTACGTTTGCAAGCCTGGAAACAACATACGATTTATTTAACAAATTGAGAAAATACGTTGTTTATTGTTTCTGTTAAGTGCTTCGTGGTTGTTCGTGGCAGTAGAACTGAACGAAACTTGAATTTTTGAATTGCGTGTCTCTCATGTGTGTTTTTAGTGGCGGTTTTGAGTTACAAATTCAAATAAACTATGCCCGCATTTACGAGATTCGTAACGGCAATAGTACGTGTTGTATCAATTAGTCGATGGACAGAAACCAGTATTAAGACGTTAACTGGCAGGTATTTATAACTAAGATAACTTTTGATTATATATTATATTCAGCCCCCGTGCATTTAATGGGTAGATATTGTATATTATATTTATCTGAGCAGTGTACTGTACATGTCAACGTTGTACGACCCTATGTGAATAAAAGCACGTGGCAATATTTATGTTTACATTCAGCGGAAAGATAAAAACTGGCAGAAAATTTAAATTAATCGGGGCTTTTTGAGTGCTCACTTTTTTCCGAATAACCTGTACCAACAACATCGTCCTGCACGAATATCACAACCTGAATTCTGGTTGCTACCTACCGGGACTCAAACCCAGATCCCCTTGGAGGGGGACGAACGCCCTATCCGCTAGGCTAACCGCGCCAATTACTTTTTTTAAGGAACCTATTTTGTAAACAAGGAAGTAACCAAAGGTACAAGTTCAGTTAATATCAAACGCCTTGCAACTAGCAATTAGTTACCATACGTCACGGGTCGAACTTGATACATTCACTACTATGCTTCGCTAACGATATTACGAGTGCGTGTGAGATAATAGTATTACATTATGCTTACTGTTTTAATAAGTAGCTTTTGATGATTTCCTTTTTACTCACTGTCACAATAGTGTCCCAAGAGGACTGCCCGGATATTTTAAACTTTAATTATTTGTCTAATTTGTTTCGCATTGCAGCACTTGCAATGAACACAGGGGGTAATTCCTCTATGTGGGCTTTGGAACGTGCATATAACTCCAGAGTTTTTATATATACTTCTATTTTTTTTTTTGAGAAAAACATAATTTCGAGCGATAGCACACCACCTTTTTCGCTAATTGAACCTGTTCTTGTTTCCTATGCGAAATTTTTTTAGGGGCATCGTAACTCAAGAGTGAAAAAATTTTCGGTGCTTGTGACAGCAAAAATGTGTTTTAATTATTTTAGAACCATATTATTAAGATATCTGCGGTCAAATTTTGTACTGTGATAATAGTGATTGTAAAAATCATGTGGCAACGTATATGGTAGATTGGTAAGTAGTAATTACTTACTGCCATTGGTAATTGGTGATTAACTAACGTCTCTTCGACAGCGTTTTCACTACAGACGACAGGGAACGGGGAAGGATTCGACTATCTCAGCACTCGTTTAGAGTAAGTTTGGAAATCCATGGAAAACCCTTATCAAGTTGGCTGAAACGGGAATCTAACTCGGCTCGTCCCGAATACGAGTTCAGTACTTTACTTCAGTGTTTTGCAACGTACACACTATTTATGTAAGTGATTGTCTACTGTGGATGGTCGATATTACGGGGTCTGATTGTTTCCTCCCTATCGATATGTGTGCTACACGCATCGCAACAAATGGGCCAGTATCGAAAAAAACGTAATACTAACGATTATTGACTGCTGTGTTTGGAATGTCAAATTTTTTAAAAATAACTACATTATAGTTACAAATTGCAGTAAGTGTTTATCTATTCAAATTCGCAAAAAAATACACTGCTCAGAGTCATATCTAGGGACTGGAAAATTTCGCGAGTTCAATTACCTGTAGGCTAGAATCAACTGTCCTATGCATACTCTAGCCCCGATTATTTGTCCACTAGTTTCTACTCGGTGGAACAGCAGACAATGATCGAATAAACCGGGATTGAGTATGTATAGTAGAATGGATTCTAGCGTACAGGTATTTGAATTCGCGAAATTTTTTAGGCCCTAGTTACATCCTATTATAGATATATAGTGGCAGCGGAAATGTGGCAAAATTATTTTTGTTTCGAAACCATTCTTCACGGTTCGTACAGCATACAATTTGTGGGTAATTTTGTTTAGGCCTATACGGATATTTTTTTAATCAATTCTTGGACGATTGTTTTTGGAAACATGCTATGCAGCTCGTCGTGGAACGGTAGCTGACCATTACAGCCAGTGAAACCAAGCCTTTCTGCTCCAGCAATCAAAACCAGACCGCGTTATTACATAATGAAAGCGGTTGCCGTTCGGTTGCCCGAGGGCTTAATTAATTCTAGAAACTTGGATTCGCAATTCTCTCTCTCTTTCTCTCTCTCTCAAATTTTTTTCTGGCTGCACGTTCCCTTTCAGATACTTTAAAGGAATTAAAAATGGAGTAGAGTTTATTGTGTGTCTTTCAATATTTTTTTTGCCTGCAGGAAATTTACGTAAATGTGTTTTTAGCAGAGCATCAAGAAAATGAAATTTAAAAAGCAAATACACGCTGTCGTTTGTGTTTTACGTGTCCGATTAAAATGTCTTTTAAAACCTGCTTGCTTCTAACAAAATAAGTATTTCAGTAGCAACAAGTTAAACAGCCTTCAGCGGTAATATGACACACGTCTAATGGTTTTTTTAGTGTCGTTGTGCTTGTCGGTGTTCCGTTTTTGCATAATGTTATTGCGTTGTTACTTGAATTATATTACGTCCTACAGTCGGTAGCCTAGAGTAATTTTTGTTTCTCAGTGAGTCTACACGTTTTCAGTGCAGATTATTGACAGATTATGTCATGTTTTTCTTGTCTTTGTGTTTCATTTTGTCGGTTTGGTCAACTTATTTGTCGTATATTTTGTAATTTCTGATTTTGACTCGCTGGGTCCTGCAATGTTATTTTTTTTATTATTTATTCATGTTTCTTTCTTGTCTCATGCCCATGGATAATGTCCATTAAAACTTACCAAGTAGTCTGCATAGTCAGCCATATTACTTACACACAGACACGTATATGCATATATATGCATATACGTGTATATATCATACAGAGAGACAGTGAGAGGGAGAGAGTGTGTTGTATGTGTTAGAGAGAGAGAATTTTTAATCTTGGTTCTGACTACCGCTAAATATCACATTAAGTTGAAAAAAACGTAGTGGAATGTAATGTTCGCTGAGACACAATTGTATTCAGCTAATGCGAGGATCCAGAGATGAGTTTTAGGGAGACGGGAGCAAATAAAAAAAAATATGTTCTTGTTTTCTAATCCAGGCGCTCATTTTTCGTACATATATTGTACTTCATACATTGCTGGGTAAAATTTCGCGAAAATTGAACACAATTTGATTGGAGGAAAGACCTCATACACTTTCTTTAAGGTGGTTTAAAGGGCGGGTCTTTGCTCGCCCGTATTCTGGATTCTGGATCCTATATAAGCCTACCTTGTGGACTGGATTGCTCTGTATATAATCATGCACTTGTTTCAAAATTACTTGTTTACCGTGGCAATTTTTATCCGCCTCAGGACTGTAGATGTCTCCAGGGAAATACTCCCCACTTGTGTTGTAAAACAACGTCTGCAGTGGTATTTTCCCGCAGTGTGCACGCTGCATATTTTACTGACCAGCTTGGCGGCGATATTGCATTGCAGAGGGAGTGCGGGTGGTTTGATCCGCTTAGTACAGACTAATTAAACAAAACATAACTATCCAAATTTTTATCATTGAACGATTCCTGGAATGGGTTAGAATTATAAACTGAACCGTTATTGTGGACATACGTCATTGCGAACGAGTGTTACCTTGTGGTATAAAAACCGCCATAGTAAAACAAGAGCAAAGAAACGGTATTAGCTTTTGTCAACATACGTATAACTTACAGACTATTCCATTGAAATTACATAAGTAACGAGTAACACAAAAGTGCTTACTTTACTTTGAATAGCATGTATATATATTCATGTTTGTTATTATGAATCCAGCCAGCGGTTTATTTACTGCAGTGCAAAGTACTAATGTGGCAACACAGCACGGGAGTGCCTTCTTACGCTCATAATATGACGGCCCGAACAGTGGCAGTCTTGTATCTGTGAAGCGTAAGAGAGGTATAACTGGGTGCTGTGTTGCCACATCATGCACGAAAACAGATAACGTACAACATTTTTGGACATCCTGTACACACACACACACACACACACACATATATTTATATATTTGGACATTCTGTATATAGTTTATACTGTTGTGAGGCGAGTACACGAGGGTCCGTTCGATTAATTCTCGCGACACAATTTCAGATTTAGCTTGCACACTCACGCGCATTTGATTCGGAGACACTGGTTGGCTACAAGTAATCATGGACTAGCATGTTCCGTTGAGTTTGGCGGGGAGTCGTTCATCCCCTCTTCTCAAGATCTGTGGTGTTGCACGATGTCCTCTGATCTGGCACGACGTGCTTTGATCTCAAGTTGCGAATACTGATCATGTGGGCCGTGCCGGGAGTAATTAGCCACCTAGCTGGGCGTCTTAATTAGTTTCGGATGTCGGCGACCGATGCCCGATATGCATATTCAGCTCTTCGGGAGGTCCGAGTTCTTTGACCGCGAGCGCTTGCACCAGCTCGTTCTCGTGATTGCAAATTAGCCACGCCCTCTCTCTCTCTCTCTCTCTCGTCCACTTGATGTCTCTCTTCCACTCCCTTACTCTCTTCCCTTTCCTTCTCCTTTCCACTGAAACTTCTCAGAATGTTTCATCGGCGCGGCAACAAGCTTGGAGACGCTTGTCGATTCGCAGCAGCGGCAGTTCAGAAGTAAACACACCCGTTGAATATGTTAAGGTAGATGCTGTGAAGCACATGTTCAATGTTCAAGATTTATAATAACATAACATTACGTTTTTTTTATATTAGTCACACTTTTAGGTCCTGCTTATAAAAACTAACGAAATATTAATTTCTTTGAAGCGAACAAACGTTGGTGGTGTAGCATATATATATATGTGTGTGTGTGTGTGTGTGTGTGTGTATATATATATATATATATATATATACACACACACACGCATACATATGTATTCCACCAGCCGCAAACGTGTACGTAGCAGTAGTATTTTGGTAGCGTGCTAGCTTTGAAGCTGCGAGAAAAATAATTATAAGATGACGACGTCAAATTTCAGTACACATGATCGATCGTCTTACAACTATAATCACAATAACGCATGCGTCGTACTCGATTCCAGCTTTGCAGTACGAGGTTAATTCGTCTGTTGGTAAGCAAAACACGTTTGGCAATAATTAGTGGTGTTTATTAACTTCTACGTAATTATTATTTACGTGATAATTTTAACATATGTTAACCTCAGCACAAAGGGGTTTTCAAATAAAAGTGCGAGTGTTTTTGAAATGCTTTTATTATAGAGCTCTGACTATCATTATATTGATAATTAAAAAACTAAAAGTTTCCGTTTCATAGATTTTGTAGTTCCGTGCCCTTGTTTTTCTAAAAAACTTATTTTTAGTTTTTTTACTTGATAACAAAGCATACTACTGACTAGTGCTGTACACTATAGTAAATATACTTCCACTAATAAAATACCTATTTGGTAAAAAAAGTCCCATTGAATTAAGATGAGTAGCTTAGATATGATCGAAGCTGGAGTAAAGCAATCACTTGCACGACCTCTTACCTTTCCAAGCCCCTTAACATAACCAAAGTGTAATCCTAAGAATTTTGTATATATTCTTTGTGAATATTTTATGTTCTGGATTTTAATTCACAGCTGTATTGAAAACAATACTTTAGTCGTCATCGTCTTCGAAATTAGGTTCTTCTTTGAGTGCATAACTTGTAGTTTCCGAACCATCGTGTATCTCGAGAGCTGTACGCAAACTGTCGTGCTGTAAATCGGTCAGCCACATCGAAAATATCTCTGACGTGTCGTAGTTTGTGTTTTTTTTTTTTTTTTTTTTTTTTTCGAGCTCGTTGGGGCTATTTGGTTCGAACATGACGAGTAAGTAGACATTTGAAATACGGCTGGCTTATAATCAAGGAGTAAAGTGTGCTAGATGAAGAGGTAAGGTAAGTGGGCTTTATTTCTCGTCGACAGTGAGGTCATTACAGATGGTGACACACAACTTGGTGCAATGACAGGAGCTGGGAGAGGAGTCGACAATGGCGTTTGTAAAGAAACCATCCCAGCACTCGCCTGGAGCGATTTCGGGAAACCGTGGAAAACCAAAACTAGGATACCCGGAGCTGGGGATCGAACCCAGATCCTCCCGAATGTGAATACAACATTTAGCGTTGCGCTACCTCGCTCGGTTTACTATAAAAAGGAAGACATAGATGGTGTTGTGGTGGAGAGGTCAACAGTGAACCCTTGTCAACACTAATGGCAGACATCTCGGCCTATCGTCTAATTTGAGAACGCGAGTCACCTGCCATCAATGCTCGCGACGTGTAATAATCCCCTGTCGTCTCCTGACTCCTGAGACGCAGCTTCATCGCCTCGTGCAAGTTGGACTTGAGAGCTGTAAAGTCTGATACACACGGGCCACTCTCTTGTACACCAAGGCGTGCGCAAGGCAGGTGCCACAGCTGCCTTGGCACCAAGATTAGAATATTGCAGTTGGTATGACTTCTTTTATTTTACCGGCATAAAAAATTACAAAAATTTTCAAAGTACTGCAGTTCAAAAACTATGTCCCTTTTGATTCAGAATGTAATGTTAAATCACGTTTCCCTGGGCTTTTAAAATGTCTTATTCCGGAATTATAAACTTGTTTTTAAATTAATTTTCTAACAATATTGTTTAAAAATATATAGGCCTACTACAGCTGTAAATATATTTCATTCTTTTAAATTTACTGATCTTTTAGGCTTAGTGGATTATTATATGCTGCAGAAGTATATTTGTTATTCCTATTGTAAAGCTACATTGTCGTGATGTCAGTAATATTACTTTTTAGTTTTTACTCTTTTATTTGTGTATCTTTTATAGGACCTGGTGCGGGGATGTAATCTGTCACCACTACTAATCGCGATCTGCGCACGCCTATGCACCAAGGTGATCACAAGAAATTGTACATTTCCTTGTGTACAAGCCACATGAACATGCTGTACACACAGTAGTAATTGCATACTTGCTTGTCTGTGCATATAGCCACGACATTCGGACATGTGGAGGCCATTTTTTTTGGAAGGGGGTTGTGACTTTACACGATTTCTGTTTGCTTCCTTCTCTCAAACAAGACAGTATCAGAATTAGTTAACGTACGTTACTGTGCCAAATACGGAAATAAACAAACGACATGTACAATAATGTGCATGAAAAATAAAACCATTTCTTAACCAGTCACGTGGTGCAAGACGGCTTGAGCAAGAAGGTGTAGAAAAGGCGTGTTTAAGAAAGTGGCCCGTGTGTGAGGAGCTAGTTTGGATAAGTTCGAAAGATCAGGCATCGGGAACGATGTTTAAAAATCCCCCGTCGCACTTCTTAGATTATTACCGATGTCTGGTTTGCAGACAGAGGATGAAGTATCCTGTAATGTAGTGTTGCTTGCGTTTCGTGAACTGTGTTCATAATTTCCATTATTCTAAGGAGTTATGTGCATCTATATAAATTAGTATGGTAAAAAAATTGGCGCACTTTTTTTTTGTTTTCAGTTGTATTTCACCTTTCCTGCATGACTCGTCAGCGCATCCGGCCCATCGTCCTTCAATATCTGACTTATCATCACGAACATATACTGTACATTTCATTACTGTCTCGAACTCTGCCGTTTGTAGTTTTGAAATTTCTTGTTTTAAAAGAATAATGCGTGTAAAGACGAGTCGTAGGAATGAAATACGAGTCATGGCAGATTTGAGGATTGACGTGAGTTTGAAGGAGTTGAACGACATTGCCTTGCCGAATGAGTAGTTGCTCCTCTGCTACGAGATGTCACGTGGAGTCGTGTGGCTGTATTTATGGTGCCGCAGGGACGGTTAACACGCCCACCTAATTGTGACATGTATCATGTTGGCTTCTCTCCCCCTAGGATATCACAACCTGCTGTGTACGTACGCAGAGATTTATGCATGGTCTTTATAGTCTAATGAAGGGGGAGGGGGATTTCATAGTCCTCAAGGAGGGATCACATTATAGTCTTCCTGGAGGAGGGGAACTTTGTTCTGAATAATTAAATCTGAACATTGACTAATTACATTTTACTACTCTTCACAATGTAAATAATGTTTTAGCATAATTAAATTTGAATTCATACTCGACATAATTTTACGTTTCAGAGCAACAATATATAAGTAGTAATGTTAAATGTATTTATTCAAGCCATGGTCCGGTACTTATGGGGGAGGGGTTTATGGGGAGAGTTATATAATCTACTGCCGAACCTTCTATCCACAGCATGTAGACTACGCTGAGGTTGTTACTACTGTGCTGTAATTGTTTATTAATTTTATTTTTACTTTTACAAGAAGAACTAAAAAGTGTTGAGACTTTTTTTTCAGGTATTGCAACTAGTGCGAATAAACCTTTGAAACGGTTATAAAAAAAGAAGGTAAATATTAAAACACCTATGAGAACAAATACAATCGCAGTTTATGAACACAGTGTTTGGTGTGAAACAAACTCCATTTAGTCATTGTCTTATACGTTTACTAAAGTTTTTTGTGTTTTTATAGGAAACTGGTGGCCAAAAAAAAAATACTTTAATAAATATATACACTTGGAATATTAACAATTAACTAGTTGAAATTAAAAAATATGTAGACATGCATTAAATTGTTTGTAAATTTGCATGACTCGTTCCCGTTTGTAAATATTAGGGACAGGAAAATTTGCGAATTCAATGACCTGCAGGTTAGAATCCATTGTACTATGCATACCCAAGTCTCGTCTATTCGTTCATTGTCTGCTGTTCCACAGAGTAGCAGCTAGTTGACTAGTGGTTGACTAGTTAGGCTCGAGAATATTGATTCTAACATGCAGGTCATTGAATTCGCGATATTTTCTGGTCCCTGTACATAAATAGTACTGTAATTGTTTATTTTCAAGGATTTCTTTTAAATATTTTGATAACTATGCCGAAACATTTTTTTTTTTGTAATTTAATTTTAAATTGACAATTACAGGAACATTAGCGTTAATACTAGAAGCTCTCCTCGATGAAGCTACAATTTTTTTTTTAAATCAATGCGTAGTTTATTTTTCCAACAGTCCAAATTCTTTCGCCATTTGTTTAACAGTTTTGAAAAAATGAATGTTTGAAACTGTTATTGGTGATCGTGTTTTTTCAAGCGGCTTTAAAATGTGACCCTATATCGTTACTGGGAGTAGCACAAAATTTTTTGGCCACCGCAAAAAAAAAAATGGTGATGTCCATAATGACAAATTATTTTATGGTGGCCACTAATAATTTTAAGTGTGTGTTTAAAAATTTCGTAAACGTTACTTATTAGCGTGACAAATCAATTGAATTGATTGTTCTGATACTGAACCTAATAAAACAGGATTTTCAATATTTGTGGTTTAGGGTTTACATTTCTTGGTTCGACCGAGCTTTAGTATATGTTTGTCGAATCATAGGGCTAGCCCACTTTCAATTTATTCCCTCTGTTTCTCTTTGTCCTTTCTGTGAAGAGCGTTTTGTGTTAATGGAGGCTATTTATATTGTTCCCGAAGACCTTTCAAGAGCCGCAAGGACTGCAAATGGCAGCCATAAATACATTTGTAGTTTGTTTTCTAATGCTTTACAGTTTGAATAGTTCACAATTTTTTGTGTTTGTAAGTTTATGTTAATAGTGGTGTTGGTAATATTAGCGGATTAGTATGATTGGTGCACTCGAACGCCAGTTTCTTGTCAGTACCAAATACTTTGTGAAAAGAAATCACAATGAATGTTTTGTAAGAGGATGTTGTACATTAATTTAACGCTAATATTTTTGCTGCACTTAGCAGTAATTTGAAAGGCAATATACAAACACCAAGAAGAGAGAGCACTATTATCAACTTTGCTAGCAAATAGCAAATGCGTTTCTCGCGAACTTATTATGACGCCGTAATTTTATTACTTCGATTCCGGCGCAAGAAGTTAGGCTAAGAAATGCGTTACACTGGCAAAATATTTCCTCAAATGTTTTGTTATATGTATTCTTACATCGCCATTTTTAGTTATATTTAACTTTCAAATTTCCGTGAATTATAGGAATCGTTTTTGACGTTAGACGTAAATTTGTGTATCGCGCACTCTTTTAAGAGCACCTTCTACTCAGCCCAGGGCTAGTTACCTCTCGAACTTACAAAAGCCACAACTGACTTTTTTGTCCATCTCGGCACGGCACGCATTGCTGTATAGGTTTTTTTTTTTTTTTTTTTTTCAGTATCATGACTGCGTTTTTTCATGTCCGAAAATTACCCACTCATTAACAGCCCCATCCTTTTTTTCTCTCGCTTATTTGTATTTCTGTAGCAATATTCTCCTCTTCTCACAGAAAAAAGTGGTTTATCTCCGAAAGCAATATCGGAAAATGTGGAACTCCACTGACTATAATTTAAATGTTAACCTTTTTCGTTGCTCCCAGCTAAGGCTCTAGGGGTAGGCAATACCCTAGGTAGCTGCTCTTAAAGTTGCAAATGTTCGTTAATTATTTTAAAGCTACGAGTGTGAGAAAATACGTCGTAGCAACCACCTCGCGTGGAGAAGCGCTCCAGAAGTGCCTCCTGCCGCCGCGAATGACAGGCAGGCCGACGAGGAGGGCGTGTAAAGGCTCAGGCTGACCTTTATTTTCAGTGCGGCCTTCCACCGCACTGACGTCAACGGAGAGTGGTTTTATTGGCGGGCGGGGTCGTCGCGCGGGGGTTGAAGGGGCCAGGGGGTGTGATGGTAGCCTCTCCTTGGTTCCCGGGAAATAAAACTGGGATTAGGGGGCTCGAGAGCGAATTAGGAGGCTATCTGCCAAGGGATGAAGGGAAGGAGAGGGCAGATTGTGCGGGCTGCCCCTGTCGTGATCCACCAGCGACAAACATCACTCCTCCCCAGCCCCCTCACCAGGCCTTATAGCTTCGCGTAGAGACAGATGAAGAACAGACAAGCTAACAGCCTTCGTGCTGCGATTTGCTGGCAGAGTCATTTATAACAGGCTTTGCCATGGTCATTCTTTTAAGTTTCGTCTGACCGCGCAGCAGTAACACATTGGACTCGCATTCGGGATGACCCGTGGTCCAAGTCCCAGCTACGGTAATCGTGATATCGGTTTTCTGTGGTTTCCTGAAATTTATATCGGCGAAGCCCACTTAGGTCTACCTTACCATACCTTAGTTTCCTTATTCTTGCTCATTGTTGGTCAGTGAAAAAATACGAAAATCTCTTCGGTCTCAAAATTATCTCCAAAACAAAATAACGCGTTAGGCCTAATATGATTTGGACGGCAGTTATTTGATGCGAGTCCAACTGTTCGCGACATACAGCAAGTCTTCAGTAACTACTGGTCAGAATGTTTACTGACCCAGCTTATTGTGAACAAACAAATTACGAAAATATGACGTCGGAAACTTATTGGAACTTCAGGCGATTATGAGGTTAGGTTGGTAGGCTCTGTCATGTGACCGTATGCTTTAGAGCACCAGGTTATGTCAAAAAGTCTGTAAAAGCAGTTCATGGGCACTTGAAAATTCTGCTAGGTATTTGTACGTATCAGACATTAATTTTGTCCTGTCCAGGCTAGCATCATTACTTATTGTAAACGTCTCAGCATTTCGTCATTGCTCCATCGTCACTTCTACTCCAGTCCAGACTGTAAATCTGAATCTGTGACTAACCACTGAATACCAGTGGTTTAAACTGACAGTGGAACCTCGTTAATACAAACCCTGTCAGTGCAAAAGTTCTCATTAATACAAAGTGGTTTTCTTTCCCCTTGTTTGCTGGATTTCAACGCACGTTCAGCTTACCAGAAGATTACTGGCTTTCGCTTTTACTTGAAGCTTTTGCCCTATTTTACTGATCCTATAAGACTCCCGCTGCTGTTAATATTTGACGCCTGTTGGTCGGCCGACAGCTACGTTTTCAGATGTATATCGCTCAAACATATGTTGCAGTTTACTACAGTGAATTCAAGGGTATGTTGGTACAAAACATTTTCGCTATATATCATCCGTACCAATGATTAGAGACAGGAAAAATTCGCGAGTTCATTGGCCTATAGGCCAACCTCCAAGAATATTTGTATATTCAAGCAGAGAGGAACTGTTCATAGCTGCTCGCTTCCACAGTGAAATGTGCGTGCGTTTAGTTGCATGTTTGTAATTGCCTCAGTGACTTTCAGAAGGTGTCAAATAAGTCAAGGGCCAATCGCGAAAGTGACACC
Organism: Medauroidea extradentata; assembly: GCA_003012365.1. Taxonomy (NCBI): domain Eukaryota; kingdom Metazoa; phylum Arthropoda; class Insecta; order Phasmatodea; family Phasmatidae; genus Medauroidea; species Medauroidea extradentata. Next base: position 6,842 of record PNEQ01030112.1, on the reverse strand, counting down.
AACGTACAGTTCGTGGAATTTTATACTGTGCCTAAAAGAAAACGCGAATTTTTCAGGTCCCTATCAATGATATTAGGTCAACTTTGAAATTCCCGCTTTCCTGTGGTACGGGCACACACAGATACGAATGCCAGGAACCGATAACGTCCCGGAGTTTGTTAGGATGAGTATAGGCCAGTGGATTCTAGTCTGTTGCCAAACAACAACGCTAAATTTACACGTCTCTATTCATCGGGAATCAGTAGGGACCTGAAAAATTCTTTTACGCACACGTTAGTATTCCAGCAGCTATAAGTTTGTCTCACTTTCGCAAATTGGCCGTTGACTTATTTGACATCCTCTGAGCCAATAACAGAAATATATACCTTCACGTGCCCCATATCACTGTATCAGCCAACAGCCAATGAACGGATTCACTTGGAGGCTAGTCTACAGGTCAGCGAACCCGTGAATTTTTCCAGTCTAGGAATCAGTTGTTATTTCATTGATTCACATCGAGTGCACGAAGAACTAAAATTGATACCAATATGGCGTAGGATTCTGCACCGTAACGTGGGCGTGGTGTTTGCCGAAGACACTGGGGCGGGAGGTTATATTTCAAGCCGCGTGGGCTTGTCTTGTTTTGTCACGGGGCGGGAGTGCTCGAGAGTATATCGAGGCTGGTGCGTGTTATTTTTGCCGACGTGGGATGATCGATCGCCCAGGGCGGGTAGTCTAGAGAGCATCTCGAGTTTCCAACTGAATCGCCTACAAGGATTTGCTTTCTCATCCTCTCGTACCTTCCCCCATCTTCCCCCGTCATTCCATCGTCCCTTCCCACTTTGTCCTCGGCGTCCCTCGGTGCCCTCTCCATTAATCGCCGGCGGCACAGCTAAACATATAATGGGAAACAAATCTCTTCTTACTCTTGAATAAAAAGAAAAACTCAACTGACAGACACGGAAGACTATACTCCATCCATTCTAAGGTTGCAGCTAATTCATGCAAGTGAATGACAATAAAATTTTTGTACAGCATACATTTCTTTTGAAATATTAGGAAAAATATAAGGTAACTGTATTAGGCACACTCACAATGCGAGGAATCAAAATAAAATTTAAATGCTTTGATTTATTTCGTTAGCAATTATTATTTCTGCTGCAACCTTAGACTGGATAGAGTATAGTTTGCCTCGACGGACCACGTGTGCTAACGCTTGGTTATGTCGCGGCGTTCGTTTGAAATAAGTTTTGTTCCTCCGAACCTGTACGTGTACACCCACACACACACAAAAGAAAGGATTAGATGGAACAAATATGATTTTTGTAATGGGTGCCGAGTTGTAAGTACATGAGAAATTTCCTTATTTTTAAGCCGGTAAAAAATTCAGTCGTATCTGTGTTACAGTATGTAAATGTGTTTTAATTTTGTGTGGCGGTAACGTAAGACTTAAGAGTAATGATGATGAGTTTACAAACCGGAGACTATTTTAAACCTCAGGGGGCGCTTCTATAGCCTATATTTTACAGTATAAGTTTGCCTGTTTTTGACAGTTCTCTTCTGAGAAGAGCCTCTTTAACAGGATCACAGAGATGTTATTTTTGAACGATTCTTGCAATGGGGCCAAGTTACAAACTAAAGAAGTATTTCGGACATACACCATTGCAGCACATAGTATGTCACAGAAAACTAGAGAATACACACAAACAAACAGACAAGTACACAAAGAAAAGTACTTTGGTTACTTGTCTGTTTGTGTGTATTCTCTCACAATTTGCTGCAGAGGCGTATGTCCCAAATACTTCTTGTGTTTGTAAGGTTACAAAGAACCTGTTTTTACAGGAAGTCAGGATGGTTTAAATGTCAAAACAGTGGAGTTGCCGGACATTTTTCTCAGAAGAGAACTGTTAAAACACACTGTGAAATTTATTTGTACTTTTTAAAATAATATGAATATAGTAACAATTTACATAAGTTTTGGCAATTTTTGAAAAAAAGACACAATGACTTTGTTGTGCGTTTTAAAATCTTGTAGCATATGGCCCATAATTTCTAATTTAAGTGTAAATTTTTTCATTCGAGTAAGTCACTTGGTTTTTGTTATTCCTATGTTCCCGTAACTTGTATATTTTGACTTTATCATGTCGCTATGGGAAATCTATTAGAGATTAAAATGTTTTGCTTGTGGGAAATGTAGCCACAAGAAACGTCTGTAAAACGAACACTATTTAGTGAAAATAAAAATTATGCAGTTTTGCAACGTGAACACCCTTAAGAGCGTCACTGACTGGCGTGTCTAATGCAATATATCCTCTACGTGCAAGTAAGCTTCGAAGTCCAACGCGTGTGTCTATTTTTTTTTAATTATTTGAAAACGGTTGGTATTTACAGAGATACTGCAATCTGAAATAGCCATTTTTGACATTTTGAGCAGTTGAAAAACTGTTTTAAATAAGCGCATTGCATTTTTTTACTTATCGAGTTATAGTTTGAAGTGTGAGTTACTTTTATAGATATTTAAATGTATTGCACGTTAATGCGATGCTCTTTATTTTCTACTGTTTATGCGATATTTTTTTAAGCTTAAAACTAGAACAGATATCAAAAATATGTCTTGTCAGTTTTGTTTAAAATGCGTTTTGCTGTAATAGCTAATTTTTTCAAAGCAGGAAATTATTCGGGTTCGAATCAAAATTCAATTAACCAGACTAACTCAGCTACAAAACTAACAATATTTCATAAAAATATAAAATTATGATTTTATCGCACCTGAACACCCTTCAGTAGTTTCGTCACAAAAAAATGAATACTCGAAACTCGCTTTAACAAATTTCAAGACCAGATAGAGAGCCGCAGTGCGAACTTTCCTAGAAGATTGGCACACCTGCAAGCGGAGCTGAGCTGTGTAGCCGGTCCTCTCTGTAGACGGCGCAGAGAACCCATGCGGCGGTGTAAGTGGATCACGAACCTCAAATCCCTGGACACCTGCAGGGCGATGGGAAGCGAGGGAGGGCAGGATGTGTTCCAGTTCCGCCAGGAAGGAAATAACAATTTCCCCCACCTCTGCCTCTCAGCGGGTCGTCGGGGAGTAGACGGGAAGACCGGAAACACCGCTGAAGGGCGGACTGGGTAACTGAAGAAGTGGAGCAGGGATTATTTTCACTGCGGAGTTGTGGATACCTTGCGTTCTGCCGCATGTCGTCGAATAATGTGTTTTAACTTTTTCTCATCTTGTTTGTCGCTTTTGACGGCAAGTCCTTGCGTGCTTAAGAGTGCGCGGGTGTATAATATAATGCTAAAAGCATTAGTTAAGAATAGTAGGTTTCTCGAAGCTAACTCCAAAAAAAAAAAAAAACAGCAATCCATAGAAAATAATTTTTGCCAAATGTCAGCAAAAATTTTTCTCGATGAACGTATGACTGATGAACAATCTTTGACGCTGAAATCTCGTACATTCAATTGCGGCGCAAGATATTGCGCTTAACAAATGCATCATTCTGGATAAATGTTTGCTCGAAATGTAGGCAAATATGATTATCAAGGATGACTGTTTTGTAGTCTTTTTCATATTGACTTTCAAAAACTGTGGCTTTCAATTGAAGAATTCAGCGCTTGTTTTATCTACTGCGACCTCTTAAGTGGCCTCGTTATCCGCGCTTCAAATGCGTTGCAGCAAGTTACGACTATTCTTTTTTTGACGGAACTATTTAATGCGCATTATATATGTATATCTACTAAAAGAACACACACTTCAAACTACGTCACTATAGTTTCAAATATTCGGCACGTTTATTAGAAACATCATTTTCGGGTGCCTCAAAATGACGAAAAATGGGGTTTTCAGACTATCATATCTGTAAAAATTACAACCAGATTAAAAAAACACAAGCGTCACATTTTGAACTATGCTGCCCACAAATAAAATAATGTGGTGTCACCGCTTAAAGTCCCATAGGGAAAAATATAGTAGTACAGCACTGTACGCCTGTGTTGAGTGGCTTGCGCATATAGAGACGATAATGCATTACATATGTCGGTCAACGGCAACCTTACCACTATATCGATGTTCTGCCTTACACACACAAACGCAGCCTATCTAGGGAAGCCCCTTATACCACATAGGCCATAGCAATGCAGTTTACCGATAATGCGTAAATTACAGCATTTTTCTAACGACAAATTGTGAAGGTGAGCGCTCCGCAAGTCATATTGTGCTTAAGTTTCAACTGAGATTTTTTTTTTTAGTAACTGTGTTTTGGATGTAAGTTTTTAAGTGCGTAAGTATTATTCACTTGATGCAAATGCAAGTTTTTAGTGTAACTTTTGGCCTGAGGAGGATTTTCCGCGGCATGAGTGCTATAGGGACAACATATCCATAGTGAGTACGCATGAGGGTTTTTTTCCCTTACGTTTTGCAAAAGCTTCTCTATAAAATCAATATTTTTTGACACCTGGAAAATTTACACAGGGGCGCAAGTAAAACATCCGAAGCATTGAAATGTTTTTATTTACGTTAGTCATCCTCTGTAAATACACCTTCCCATAGCTCCCTCGTCGCGCTATTCCGACGACTAACTTGTTCACAGATGTTCGTCTCTCTTCTCAAAACACTTGTCACTGGCGGACATCCTACAGTTGAGGGACATGAGGTCCTTAGACATAGGCGTACCCTTATGTGCCGGTCAGTACATCGATAGCTATTAAGGGTGTTAAAGTGCGATAAAGTCATAATTTTATATTTTTATGAAATAGTTTTTATTTGTTTTTGTAGACAATACTTGTGAGTGCAGTTTCCTCTTACGAAACAATTTTAGCTGCCGTAGTTTTCTCATTAGGGTACGTCAAAGTCAAAATTTGCATATTCTGCTGCCATGGAAATAGTGAAAACCTATTAACTGGCGTGCGTGAAATAATTCACAGTGAAGTAACATACTATTGTCTACGTAATAAAGCATTTGAAAAAATCCCACGAACTGTTTCTGTATTTGAAAAGAATTTCTGAATTTGCGCATTTTTTCTGTACTTTTGCGATTTTTTAAAATTCAAAATATTACGTTGTGGTTTTCTTTAAAATGCTTTAGGCCTATTGCATAGCTCATGGGATGTAAGTTCACAGTGAATTATTTTGCTTAAGTAGGTCAGTTGGTTTTCACTATTTGCATGGCAGTGTAACAAGCAAATTTTGACTAACACTCCGTTATGAGAAAACAATGAGGGCTAAAATTGTTTCGTGAGAGTAAAATGTACTCACAAGTATCGTCTACAAAACTAACAATATTTCATAAAAATATAAAATTATGACTTTATCGCACTTGAACACACTTAAGACGGTCGCCTAACTGGCACTTAGACTGCGTTATAGCGTATTTGAGAAAGTTTTTGTTTTCGAAACTTCCAAACTTGTCCCAAAATAGCGTACGAAAACATTATTAGTATTTACCTGGTTACTCCTACCGAGTGAGTTGGCGCAACGGTAACACGTTAGACTCGCATTCGGGAGGATCCGGGTTCGATCCCGGCTCCGGCCATCCTGATTTAGGTTTTCCATGGTTTCCAGAAATCGCTCCAGGCGAATGCTGGGAGGGTTCCTTAACAAAGGCCATGGCCGACTCCTCTCTCAACTCCCCCCATTGTACGAAGTTGTGTTACATCGTCTCTAATGACCTTGTTGTCGACGAGACGTAAAGCCCAACCTTACCTGGTTACTCGTATTTCTGTGGAACTACGGTAGGTAGGGTAACTGCTTATGTCTATACTCATACTGTGCAAACAGCGAGCAGTGTATTTCTAGATGGTGGAACATGCATAATTTAGCATTATAATTTGAAAGGCTATAAAAAAAAGGGGGACTTGTTGCATACTTATCTCAGAGTCCAGGCGAGAGAGAGGATGTTTTTCATAAATTATGTTATATTGGTCTCTGTCACCTTTCACGATATATGTTTTGGACGAAAACAATTTTCTGAATGTATATTAGGTAAATCTTGCTACAGGAATTATAATGTGGATGGTAATAGTAATAATAATAAGGTGTGTGTTTATGTTGTCGATAGTTTTTGAGAATGAATATACTTCAGTTTTTATGGCATTGAATAAACAACCTAAAATAGCCTATACCAGTGTTTAGGCCTATCTACCGCACCAAGATTAACAACAGAAACAAGGTCGGTGATGATATATATGTATGCAAGTTTAAGAAGTACTCAGTCCCCATCCACTTTTTATTCTTGCTTCCTCCAGGGCTCCAAGGTAAGCAGCGTCTTTAAAGGAGATTCATTGAGTACAAACATTTGCAGAATGTCTTCTTTGTTAAACAACCAATTTCCTTGTTGACTTGTCCTCTCGCGGAATCGTCTGCCCGAGCGGTAAATGTTTGCCATAACATAGTTTACCGTCCTTGATGAAGAGTCAAGCTAACATAGATGCAATCACACACGTAAAGCTAATGTAAAGCTTTTTGAAGTCCACCCCTTTGCCGAAAAGCACTGTCGCCACAACATGAAGTTGGAACGTTGCACAGCGCAATCGCACAAATTATCTCTAAACTGATGAAACGTGAGTGGGAGATGCGGCGAAGCTCGTCTGTTTTTAAGTTCAGGGGGAGGGGCGATTAAATATCGCCACTCGCTATTTGCTTCGACGCAGCGCAACGCAAGTGCAGAGCAAGTTAAGGGCGTTCAAGTGGGGAAAAATTCATAATTTTATATTTGTATAAAATAGTGTTAGTTTTGTAGACATTACTTAAGAGTACATTAACATCTAACGGAAAAAAATTAGCTCATCTAGTTTTCCCGTAATGTCACTTCAAAGTCAAAATTTGCATATTTTTACTTCATACAAAACTTGAAAACCAGTAAATATAA